>PYAF01002910.1:0-27610 GCA_007407185.1 Glycine tomentella | reverse complement strand
AGATATTCAAATTTCTACCTCCTTAAAATCCACTTCCACATATAAATATGGTGCTTTCCCCTCATCCTGCCAAGAAAAGATATTAACATTTAAGTTACAGCTGTAAGTGGGCACACATCACAGATTAGTGAAACTAAGAAATAAGATTACAAGGAGAATAGGAATTAGTGGTAACAAAGTACAAAGTTTCAGACTCTCTTCACATGCACAATCCATCTCAACAATAGGATGGAGGCTACCAGATGATGGCGTCAGGCTCAAAAGAAGCTGCATATAAAATATATTTTGCAGCTTTAATGTGCATGGGTTAATTGGTGAAAGAAGGAACCAATTTTCCTCACCAACCGGCAAAAATAGTCCTATACCAACTTCATTAAAAATAATAGGAAAAATTGTACACATAAGCTTTAGGCAAGTTGTACAACTGATTCAGTTTAGGTGAAAAAGCAAACTACCTTTGGTGCTGTCCGAACAAACATGAGAAAAACAAGGAACAAGAACAGAACCAGGAGAGAAAGCAAAATCCCAGTCACAAAAATTTCACAAGGCATGGATACTGGATAGAGTCTTACATATCTATATACACAACAACAGCAACAATAGCCTTATCCCACTAATTCAAATATTCTACCACTCACTTGAATTTATTAAAAGTTAATCTGTAATTTAACATTATTATTCAGCCACAATTCCAATCATGCACCTACTCACCCTTTGTCCATTTTTCTTAAACTTAAATAACTAATCCACACATTTTTGCTAGGAAGTTACATTCCACCTCCAAAAAAAAAAAAAAGATTTTGAGCTAAAAACACATTTGTTCCGTGAGAACTTAAGTTTCAAACTAATCCTTGCTCCCAATGTCTTTGTAAAGTGTTGCACAAGAAATGATATTCTGTCTCATAAATATTAAGATTAAAACAAACAGCAGCCAGCAGGCAATTAGCACAGGAGCACCAACAAGTACTACAGAATGAAAAGAGCCCTCATAGCATGTCAAAACACAAAATAAATTTTCACCTAGATTGAAATGCAAAATCTTTGAATGAATATGAATTTCAATCCACACCTTCACTCAATCCACATGGCTCCACAACATAAAAAACCAATATTTTCATAGGTAAAAGTAGATTAGCTCTTAAGTACAACTTGTGCAGTACATATAAGAACTCACGAGGAAACCCAAGCACCTGCAACTGAAAATATGTTGTGTCAAAACCTGCTCCAAGTGACAATATCTCTTTCTTTATAGGGGGATCTTCATCTGACTTCTTCTCAACGTCAAGAAACTGATATATAAGTTTCCGAATAGCAGCCCAGCGAGCAAAGTAGCCTATATACTCACAAACAATACAAAAGCACAAAAAACGACTAAGTTGAAGTGCCGGTACTCAAACAAGTCAATTCTTTAAAGAAGGTGAATCCTACCTCGATTAATTATTGGAGATCTCCTAATAGGTCTTTTCACAAACAAATGAATGTAATCATCTTTCATGTATCCCTTTTTCACACATGATCTACAACCAGTTTATGGAGATTAAAAATTCATCATACAATACTAATCACCAAAATAAGAATTATTAATTGTATAAAAATGACATTATAATACATTTAAACTCTGACAAAAGCTGAATGCAAGATGAAATTTTGAAACAAAAAATGAGAAAGAATGAGATAGCTTTTGGGATAGAGTTAAACCCAAACTCACATTTTAAGATGGTATCGGAGAGATCCATTCAAAGGGTCACACATAGCTCGAAATACAATTGAATTTGATTTTTTTATATTTGGTAAAAAGGTAGATGTTTCGATAAGAATTTATAGCTCTGTTTCAATAAGAATTACTGCTTCAGTAATTAAATCACAAAAAGCATTACCTGGGCCGGAGTTAAATCAAAAGAGGGTCTGGCATCGCTTCCTCTTCTCTATGCACAAACACAGGACAGACCTCTGCCAAGCCATGCACACCAGAACACCACTGCAAGATAAAGAAACGCTTCAAGAAATGGATTCTTCACAAACACCCCAACACCACCGCAAACACACCCCAACACCACGCAAACTCACCACCACCACCATCCTCACAACAAGCGGAGGAGCCAACAGACTTGTTCTCCATGGCGCACCTCACCAACCGAAGTGGTTGAAGCAATCTTCAGCCACCCTGCTCTGGCAACATCACCCAAAATCACATGAAGCGCCGATCCGCCATCTTCTTGGTAGTAGAGCGTGAGATCTTCTTGGTCGCAAGAGAGCTTCTTGGCGCAGGGCTCGCCGGAGGAGGGGGAAGATGGAGGCGACGGCGGCTTCATGTGACTGTAGGTGGTGGCGCCGGAGCGGGGTGACTGACGGTTGCTGCAGCCATTGCCGTTGGTGAGTTGCACCATGGAGACCAATTCTGTGGACTCCACCGGTTCTTGTGAGTGTGGTGGTGGCGGTGAGTTTGAGAAGTGGTGGGGGTGGTGGTGGTGACCCATTTCTTTTATTGTTTCTTTGTGTCGGTGGTGAAACTTTTGGCGGCGAAGGCTTGCGTGGATTTCAAATATATTTGAAAAGCTATAGTGTATGCTACACGTGGATTTGAAGCTTTTGGACAATAATAATAGTAACGCAAGAAAGATCATTCTACGAGCCATTTCCTCATTCATTCTACGAGCGTTCATTCTACAACCCTGTTGACTCAGAGTACTGAACCTTCATTCTACGAGCCATCTTCGCTTCTGACTCAGAGTTTGCTTTCTTTATTTTATGTTTCCATGACTGTTTGTATAAATAATTTAATTTAATCAAGTCTTTGTTTAGCGACAAACTTTTATTAAATGCATAAAAATAGAACTTTTTTATATATAATATGAAACATTTTTATTTATTTACTTAAGACTTCATTAATAGTTTATACAATATATTTTAAAAATAAAGAATTGAATTTATATTAAATATATATATGTGTGTTAATATAATACATTCAAATTCATAAAAATATTTATATATAAAAAAAGTAATAACAATTTATCTCTTAATATCCTTTATTTTCAGTATTTCTATATAATTATACATCTTTGTATTTTATTTATTATTTTTTATACAACATTTTTAAAGTAACTATTACATATTAGCATAATTCTAAAATTATTTGAAACTTTATTATATGTTACTAGTGAATTTTAGCTAACTAATTTTTATTTATGTGTTTTTTCTTTTATGCATGTAATATGGTAAGTTGACTTTTATTTATTACAAATAATTAAATTAAAAATTAAAATCATAAATGTTATGTTGCTTATCAGATATTTTATGAATAGGATAAACTAAGTCGCGTTATTTTATATGAAACAAATAAAATAATGGGGTTGAATATTTTTATTCGAGAAAATAATTTTATGTTTACCAATAATTCAATTAAACATTTTCATTTTATTTTGAATTTTCATAAAGCAAGTACAGCCTTATAGGAATTATCTCAAAAGCTTTTGTAGTCAACTATCCATTATCCTCCTCCAAAAGCCCCCATCTAATTAGAGAACCTTATTTAAAGCAATTTTGATTTTTTTTTCACACTTCATTTTTTTTACATTTAGAAAAAAAGAACCCATATAATTTAGTTTAAGTTCGTCAATACAAATGTAATTACAAATCGTCATCACAAAACTCTTATCAACTGAAAAATAATTTTATTCATATACCACAAGGCAAAAAACATACTTTTAGGGGGTGATTCAATGTATAATGTGTTTTGGATATTATTTGTTCAACCTTTTATGACGTAGAAACGTTACTTATTAAATTATCTTAATGAATTTTATTTAACATGTTAAATCAATAATCAAGCCAGTTCTTTAATTTATTTTTGAAATATATTTTCGATTTTTTTACCTAATTTTTGCTAAAATAACAATTATTGAAATGGTTGATATTTTCTATAAGCAATATATGCATTTAGAAAAGGATTGTATTCCTTTTTATTTAATTGATCACGAAGTGTTAATTCATGTGTCATTTTTTTACTTAAAATATTTTCTTAAACTCAGTTTTGAAATTATTAAGATTTGGAGAGAAAAAAATTGCATTTGTAAAAATAGAGAAGCATAATAAGTAATTAATAATATATTTGTACTAATCAATATTTTATCACTTAAGATCTTTTCTAATTTTTACAATATTAAACAATAAAAATTGTATTTTTATAAGAAATTCTTCTCCCCTAATAAATATTACCTATATGTTAATTAATATTTTTCTTTCAAATTTGTGCAAGTAAAAACATTCAGAATTTTTATGGTGTCCAGATAATTTGGGGGTTTTGATAATGTTAATTTTTTAACCAGTCGAACTACCTGTCATCTTTTTATTATTTTTTTTTCAAATTATTTCTTCATTATTATTTTTCAAAATTTTAAAATTACACATTTTTTAACTTAAAAATATAATTAAAGATAACTTTAAAAAAGTATGAATCCTAAAATCATTTTAGTTACTTTCAAGTTTCAATACTTTATTTTATAAAACTTAATTATACTTAAGAAACAATAATAAGATTTTTAAATCCTAAATCTTAAATGATTTTTTTTATAAAAGTATTGAAATTAACTAAAATGATTCTAGGCTCTAGACTCCTAAAGTTATCTTGAATCATATT
The DNA here is from genome assembly GCA_007407185.1 of Glycine tomentella. Classification (NCBI taxonomy): domain Eukaryota; kingdom Viridiplantae; phylum Streptophyta; class Magnoliopsida; order Fabales; family Fabaceae; genus Glycine; species Glycine tomentella. The sequence continues at coordinate 22,974 of PYAF01002910.1, read as the reverse complement.
TTTTAATTTAAAAAGGTTATAATATAAAATTTTAAAATAATAATAATCAAGGACTAATTTGAAAAAATAAAATAAATTAATGAGAAGGTAACATATAATTTAATTGGTTAAAAAACTAACGGAACTTTAAAATTATCGAAGACACCATAAAAACTCTCAAAAGCATTATTAGTTAACTTTTTTTCAGGACTAAAGTGGTTTTCATGGTCTTAGGAGAAGTTCAATATGAAAAGGTTATGATTGACTCGTTGATGGTTAATTGCTTGATTGGCTTCTATGATGTTGAACCTGCCTGTCGAAAAATTGACTATTATATTTGAAAACAAAGTATTCTCTAAAACAAAATATATCACACAAGAGTAAATTTTAAATTATGATCTCAGTCATAATCTGAGATTAGCAAATGATAGTTAGATTCTCCTTTCCTTCCCACTTTCGAAAAATTATTATATCCTACAGTATAATTAAAGAATCAATTAAAAATGACTACATGTCAAACAAATATTGATTAGAATTCTAGATAGGCAATAAATCTCAAACCATACAATAATTCTCTACCCCAAAAGTCCAATATACCATACAAGAGAGCATCAGAGCCAACACCACTTAGACAATGCTAAGAAGCATTATTAGCAATTGGCAAGTCTGAGTGGTCAATTCTATCAGTGCTATTATTAGTCTAAAATCATTTTCTAAATAGTAGGAACTTGCCTTGCAATTCATTCAATATACTACTATGACTTGAATTGTGGGATTTTTTGTTACAAAGAGGACATTTCAAATTATAGCTCATCTTTTCACAACTTCATCAATCAAATCTCCATTACTTATGAACCACATTTTTTTCATCAAGCAGTTGCATACCCTGAGTGGAAATAGACTATGATTGAATAAATTCAAGCATTATAAGCAAATAACACTTGGTCTCTGGTCTCTTTACCTTCTAACAAGCACTATATGAGCTGTAGATGAGTCTACAAGCTCAAATATAAACCTGATGGAACAGTGGACAAATACAAAGTTTGGTTAGTAGCTAAAGGCTACATGCAACAAGCTGAAATATATTTTTTAGACACTTTTTCACCTGATTCCAAGCTTACCTTGGTGAAAGTACTTCTAGCAATAACAACTAGAAATGAGTGTTTAGAACAACTAGACGTAACAACTTATGTCGCGTTATTTTAGCAAAATATGTTGCACGCTTCACACACACATGACTTACTCAATGAGCTACAAAGTTACACAGACAAAACTATGTTGGGCTCAGTGTGCACATGACTCGTTAAGCCTAATTATAGAATTACCAAAAAATACATTGTCTTGAGAGAAATTGCACTCAACAAAAAAACAATTCATTAAGCGCCTTTAGAAAAATCATCCAGGTCCCTTTAGCTTTCAACTTCTTGACACATGACCTTTTCTTATACACAACCCACGCTGAAAGGCTTCCCAACTTGCTAAGCAAGTTATCCAATCTGCAAAATCTCCATTTCCTTCTTGATGCATTGACACCCTACAAAAACCATTCAAAGACTAATAAAGTTTGTAAAAAACAACTTCAAGAGTCCAAACATTACATACACACTAAAATCGAACTTATTGGAATCAAACTAAGCACAAAATAAGAAGAAATAAGATAATTATTGTGAAAAAATATGCAAAAACTAAGTATGCACAATAATTATCAAGAATGAACTGAAAAAGCTCTTAAGTAATTAATTTAAGAAGAAACTATGCATTATTAGTGCTCTTAAATGAGTATTTACAAAATTAATTTGAAATGACTAAAATATTTCGTGAGTTTATTGTTCTTCATTACAAAAACTTTTGTACAAATGTATAACAAAAAAATTCAACATGTCATTTCAAATAGAACTAGATTTGGACTTTTTAAGCAAAGTAATAGATTTAAATCTTGTTTATGTGGATGAAAAAAAATTATATGGGAGCATAGATAAATAGTCTTAATTCATGTTTCTAACTCAAAATTGGGATATATAATATTCTCTTTCTCCCAAAATAAGTGTTGTGTTTAAAAAAATTGTTTCAAAATAAGTGTCATGTTAGCTTTTTAATGTAATGTTAATTGTTTCTTTCCACTAACACCTATCTAGGTAAATGTTAATCAGTATTTTTAAGACATTGGTTTAAGAACTAAAAAGAGAAAGATTTTTATTTAGATACACAAAATTATGTTGTCTGTGATTTTTTTAAGCTCTCATAATTTTTATAATAAATATTTTCTTCTTTTAATTTTTTAATCAATATCCTAAAGATACTGATAAATTTGCAAGATCCATATTTCTAATAAATATCATTTTAATTTTTTAATATAAATTAATACTAACGTTAATTTTATAAAATTACTACTCTTTAAATACTCAGATTTTACTTTGGAAAAGAAGTTTACTATGGAAGAGTTTACTCAATTTCATTTTTTTAATTATAGAAACCTAAGCTAGCTTATTCTAGTATATTTACTGAATTAATTCGATTATAGATTTTATAACTTCCTTTTATCATACTTGGTTGCAACAACATGTAAAGACAAATGTAAAGAATATTTGGATTGAGAGGAACTAAAATAATAAAATTTCCCACTTTATCAAAAGATGAAATACGTGCACGACAAAGCATAGCAAGGCAGAAGACTGAAGTGTAATAGGCAACAACATGCATGAATATTCCACCAATAAGGGGAACCTTTTTGTAGTAAAGCAAAGGATAAAAAAGAGAGAGAGAGAGGTGAACGGCAGAAAATTCAAAACTAGTGAATTGAAAGAACCTTTCTTATTTATGTAGCTATCCCCATCTTTCCTACTCAGATGTTAACGGTGCAAATTAAAGGGCCTTTCTTTCTTCTTGGACTCCAATGGAACCCGGTTTCCCTTATAAGTATATATAGTATATAAATGCAAACAAAATAAGAGAAATCACCTATAAGAAGAAATAGAATAAAGCACCACAAATTGATGGACTTCAATATGCTCCCTATAAATCACAATAAAAAAAAAATAGAATTTCGCCTTTCATTGACATGTTATTTAAATTATTATACAAAAGATTCTCGCTAACCATAATTTCTAGCTGTTTTGTTTATTTATAGTGTAAAATTCTTACAATGATAATCCATAAAAATTAAACTCAGTAAAAAAAACTTATAAAATTTACATCCTAAACTAACTCTTAATCTATTTTAAAGATTCATATTAAGTAATTCATTCGAATTCATATATAAGTAAAAAAATATCTTGTAAACAACTTGAATATAAGTAATTTAACTAATTTGATCTTATTTAATGTTATTATTTTTAAATATTCTTTAATTAATTTCAATTATATTTTCAATGATTCTTTTTATTGATGATAACAAATTTCATTAAATAGCATTTTAAAAATAATCTTATTTCTTACTTGAAAATAAAAAATTAAATAATATCATTTAACCTTTTTAATTAAGATAAAAATTTATTATTTTTATTTATATATAAGTTCAAATACATGCTAAATTAGCTTTTAACAGATTTCTATATAGTGATACAAGTAATTAAAGCGTCTCTCTCTATATAATCTAAATTGATACATCAATACCATAATTATCTCATTAATATATTAACAACTCGGCTTATAAAAAATGTATTTTTTTGACGGATAAAAAAAATGTGTTAATTTAAAAATACATACATGCTGATGATCTGTTTGTTTCTTCTTAAACTATTAGGCGAATTATTGATCATAACTTTTGAAATTAAAGAGTGATGGATTATCGTACAATACATTCAAAATTCAGAAAAGTAATTGAAATAATAAAAAATAACATTAAATTAATTAATTAAATAATTAAAAAAATAGACAACAATGAATTTTTCAAATGATTGAATCTTAAATCTTAATTTTAAAGTATTTAGAGGTTTTTTTTGGAAAAAATTTTGACCTTTGAGAACTTGTCAGTGGTTTCTTTTCTCAATTTTGAACATTTTGTCACCAATTTTACCTTAATCGAACGAAAATTATGATATTAAAGATAATTTTGGAACCTTGTCATGTAGCATACTTATTTTGTTCCTTTCCAACGAAATTGATCCTCCACTCAAAATGTCACGTCAAGTCAGTTCATAGAATTCATTGATGTTCCTTTCCAACGAAATTGATCCTCCACTCAAGATGTCACATCAAGTCAGTTCATAGAATTCATTGATGTGAACAACAAATTACGTGACAATTTAACAAATTATTTCGGATAAGTGGCATTCTGGAAATTTAAAAAAAAATCTGTGGCACTTTTGCCACTGTCTCGGATTATTGTTTGCTGAGATAGGATTGAACGGCTACTTCAAGATCATGGTTCGATCGAGAACCTATTAACGAATTACAAAGGTAGGTAGAATTCAAAGAATAATAGGGACATCCTTTTGAACTGTTGCATTTACGTGTTGAGCCGAGAAGCCTCCACGAGAAACGAAAGAAAAGGCACAAAAATATGGTCTCTACGCGTAGGCCAGAGGAGTCTCCACGACATTTTTCTTCTCCACGTGTAAAAATTTGGAGAATGCTATATATATTAGCTGGGCATGGGAACAACGGAGTCTTCATTTTTCAGACTAGGCATGGGAGAAGGGTTTCCGGAAATGAAGAGAAGAGGAAAAAAACGAAGGGAAAATCCGGGTAAAATTTTTATTCATTGTTTCACTTTTTAACGGATGATTTTTTTCATATAATTAAAAAAAGCATTTGTCGAGTGTAGATTGAGGACTTTGATAGTATGGCAATCTCAATTCTTTTAAATAGATAGGCTCCGTTAATTGGCATGAACAGTGGCTAGTCCTTATTAGTTATATATGTTTTTTACTCTACTACAAAGATCATTTTCAAATACATTTGTTTGTGATTTTTATGATGATTTTCAACCCTTTTTAAATTTGTCATTGCAAATGTTTTCAACCGTTTTAAAATTCGTTGTTGTGAAAATTTAACACTTTCACAACGATTTATAAATTGTTTTAGAATCTTAATTTTTACATCGATTTATTTGAAACTGTTTTAAAATGTGTTTTTTTGTTTTAAATGAAAAAAATGAACTTTTTAAAATGGTTCAAACATTAACATTAACATCACTTTTAACTCAAGTTAAAAGTGGTTTATGATAAATAAATCTAATGATAAATTGGAAAAAAAGACAAAAAAAGAAAAAGAAAAATGGAAGGAAAAAGAGAAAATAAGACAAAAAAAAACAAAAATAAAAAGAAGGATAAAGAAGGAGAGAAAAAATGAAGAGGAAAAGAACTAAAAAAGGAACAACTAAAACATAGACATATTAATAAGTTTAACCCTCCATCAAGTTTATAACTTTTTTCTATGCCATCCTAAAATACACCGTCTGTCAATCTATATCCAGGTTTTGTTTAACTACTTTTCTCCATGTGAGTTTCTATCGACCTGTACCTCTTTGCATTAAACTCTTGGTAACAAACGCTTAGTTTAACAGGAGTATTAAGTGTCGTTTTATAACTTGTCCAAACTATCTCAGTTTATGTTCACTCATCTTTTCACACATTGAAACTACTGCTACATTTTATCGAATATCATCCATTTTCGTATAACCACATATCCACCTTATCATCCTCATTCTGCTATCCTTATTTTGTGTTCATGTTGTCTATGTGCTGGTCAACACTATACTCCATATAACATTGTTGATCTTACAGTTATTTTATATAATTTTCTTTTCAGTTTAAGGAAAATTTTGCGGTCACACAAAAACTCAGATGTACTCCACCATTTTATCCGCCATGCTCTATTTCTATGATTTACATCCTCATTAATTTCACCACTTTTTTGCAAAATTGATTCTAAGTATCTCAAAACATCTTTCTTGGGTACCTCTTGACCAAGTAGATGCAATGTGTCAAGACCATCATTTCTTCTCTGCGAAAACTCACACTTCATATATTTCGTCTTGCTTTTGCTTATCGTGAATCTTTTAGATTTTCTAAAATGTTTTTTCACAATTCAAGTTTCTTATTAACACCATCTTTAATTTCATCAATAAGTACGATATTATCTATAAAAAACATACACCACGACATTTCCTCTTAAATATCTTTCATTAGTACCTCCATCATACGGCAAAAAGCTTTCTAAAATGGTTATATTAGAAAATCATCTTATTAGAAGATAAATTTTTAAGATGATTTTTTAAAAAATCTTTTCACTTTCTAAGATTCTTTTTTAAAGAATCATATTAAAAGGTGTTATAACGTACAACTAACAAAAGAACATTATACATACAAAGACACATTCCATAAGATAAGATCTTATATATGTACAATCAATCTCCAAAATAAAGTGATCTCCGGATTAATAATGAACAATATATTACATGGGACATAAAAGAACAAAGTAAATAAACTTATTCAAAAATAACAAGAGTTTACATTTCAAATCACATGAGTGTAAAATGACCACAACATTACTAGAAAAAACGTTTTCCACAATGGCGTATCAATGACGGTTATACAAAAATCATCTTAAAAAAAAGGACGGTGACATTTTTGTAATTAACCAGAGTCGTTTAACGACTATTTTTTGAAAAAAAAACATTCGTTAAGATTAGTTAATCTAAGGCGGTTTTTGGAAAACCGTGGTTGAGACTGGTTGGACAAGGATGATTTTTCTAAAACTATCGTGGTTTTCTTCTATAAAAATTAAAAGGTCGAAATTGAATTTGTTTAGGTAGTCATAAAATCCCACATTGTCTAGGAGTCCAAATTATGGGTTGTTATAAACATTCTCTCCTATCAACCTACTAAGCCGCCTTTTATAAGAATAAAAACTTTAGCGGTCAATTGAGCACCTAAGTGAATAATATCTTAGATATGAAGATCCTAACAATATATACGGATTTGAGTCTGAAATAGACTTCAATACTTATAAACTCGTTTTTTTATTTTTATAAAGATAATAGTACTAGTTTAATTTTATGTTTGTATGTGCTGGTTTCCCAAGAGATTTGATGGTTTGGGTACAAATGCTTGTATGTCAGGTTTAATTAAGGTGCGATAATGAATGCTCTTAAAATGTAATTCGATCTCCCAATTAAGTGGCCAGTAGATAAATAAGACAAAAAGTCATGGCTCTAGAGAACATGTTGTACTAATGCACCAGGTAGCTAATTTGTGTTTTTATTTTCGTTATCAATTTTGTTGAGCGTGAATGCACCAATTTTCTTCAGTTACATTAGAATGATTTGGACAGCGAAAGAGGGCATATTGTCATGTAAGCCATGATTTTACGGTAGTGTTGTGTGTATTTTCACTAGAAACCCTGTTAAATGTCAATCCACCAATTTTCCTCAATTACATTAGAATCTATAGAACGGTGTCTGAAGGGCAATGCAAATGCAAACACATCCTCAATTGGTCAATTGTCACAAGCCCAAGTCTTCTATGTGTGATATTAATACCTTCAATTGACAAAAGCTGAACTTTATTTATTGTTTTCTTTATTCCAAGTATATTACGAGATCGATAGCCACACACTAACTGGAGAGAAAGGAAAACACACATACTATAGCTTCTAGCTAGATGCTCATTTTCTTAGATCACTTTAACAAAGACAAACAGCATACTATTGATAGCTTAAACCATACCCTTAGACCCTCTAAAACTAGGGTTTCTTCATCTTCAAAGTGTCAAGAAACCTACCCTTTGCGATATCATTGCAGGATATGTAGTCCAGAAATTCCCTGAAGCAGAACTCTTTGTAGGACTTAGGGTGCTGGTCATCAACAAGTTCAAGTGCCGGACCCATCTTTCTGTCCATTGCAAAACTATGAAGACTCACAATGGAGAACCTCTTCTCATCCCCATTAACCGTTGAGCGGTGAATGACACTCTTGTACCGTCCATTGCTCATAACTTCCATTTGGTCACCCAACTGCACCACAAGTGCACCTTCAACAAAGGGCACAGGTACCCAGTTGTTGTTTTTGTCCTTGATTTCTAGGCCCGAACGGGTTTGGAGCAGCAGCGTTATCGACCCATAATCGGAGTGAGGGTGAATCCCTAAGGTGAGTTCAGGTTGTGGACATGCAGGGTAGCAGTTCACGGCGAGTGTTTGCGAGCCTCCATTGATTTCTTCATGTAGGTAACTACGGTTTAGCCCTAAGCTTTCGAAAATTATTTCCAATAGTTGATTTTGTAGAACTTGCACTGCTTTTACGTACTTTCCCATATTCTCCCTGTTATAACATGTTGTGTATATTTTAATTAGGGCTAGGGCAGTGATAGAGACATGAATTTGAGAAGCTTTCGTCATGGAAGAGGCAAAAATGTTTGGATTATATGACAAGTGTATTTGGAAAATGGTTTCATATTGTTCCTGGATAAAACTTTGGCATTTGAAAAGGTATATATGAAAGCATTTTTTCCAACAAAGTTATTTTCACACCATTTAACTTTTACATCATATATCTCTACACTCATTCTTTTATGGTTGAAAAGGAAGAGAGTTAAGCTCTGTAAAATTTATCTTCCCTCAGTTGGACGGGGGTAAAGACAAAAATGTAAGATTTGAGGTGTGTAAAAGAATCAAAGAAACCATTTTTAGAAGAATTAATTAATTAGGATCAGATATATTTTCATACCTCCCTTTTCTTGTAGTACTCTATCCCACACTTTCCTTTTTATGGTATAAAAAATCATTTTATCTTAAAAGGGTTGAGTTTCTCACATTTTCTTGGATTTCTCATATTTTTATATGTTTTACCTTAGCACAAATGGCAAGTAGGGATGGGGTAGTGTAAACAAGGGATTGTGGGAGAAATATTTTTCTAAGGTTTTGTAACGATACCTGTAATTCGATGGATTTGAAGGCCACATGTGAATCCAATCCGATATTGGATGAGAGTAGTGTTTGATGAAATCTCTCCAGCAGTAAACTTCATCCCTAGCTTGATTAAGGCTTGTCCCGTACCTAACAGGTTTGTGAACATCTTCAGAGAATAAAAGCATCTTTTCATCATTAGGGAGGTTGAAGAACTCTGTTGCGACTTCTAGGGCTTCATCCATTACTGATTGATCGATTCCATGGTTAATTACCTACAAAAATATATAAGTCGTTTGTAAATATAATAGTACAGTATATTAAAAGTCACCATATATAGAAATAAAGTCTAATTGCCTCCTCTAAATTCAGCTCACTTCTAAGCAAGGGGTGTCGTGTTTTCTTTTCAAAAAAGTACTTATCCACACACACAGCCAACTCCCACACTCACACTTAAATATATATGTGAATATGCACATCCATGTGTATGCTTTGTGTTCACTAGCAAAGTTGCATATTTATAGTTGGGCATATGCTACCAGAAATTGCGACTTTTATAGAAAATAAAAAGGATTCCAGAATTGTAATTATGATTGGTCGAATCAGACACATTGAATAAAATAAGTTTATATAAAATGTTTTTGCTGTTACATGAGACGAGAGGAAGATTAAATAAAAAATATATATACTTTTTTTAAGTGATTATATCATTATTTATGTATAACGGTTATATATATATATATATATATATATATATATATATATATATATATCCTGCACGTGTATGTTTGGTGTATTAGAAAAGTTGCATGCATGATAGCAAAATGAGCATGTGCTGCTATATATACCTGAAAGCAACCAATCTCCTTGCAGGCAATTCCAATTTCATCTATCGTTCTAGACATAACAGATTGATCCCGCAAAGTAGACAAATCTATAATGGGAAGAGTGGTGGAAATAGGAACATGAGGGCTTGGACGTTGTGATGGTGGAAGAACATAACGTTGAGGTATAGAAGACACTCCAAGCTTGTCAAGACTGACAGCACTAGTAAACGAAGAAGCACTATCTCCCTCCATTGTCTCTCTTCCCAATTCTGTATATTTTTCCAGTGTTATTGATTTGAGATATTGAGCTAATCATCTATATCTATTTATAAGCGTCCTAGTGTATATGTTACGTTGATCATGATATAGTCCTCTATCCATATTTCTTTAAGTTGTTCAATTCACTTACATTGTACATGCAAGAAAGTACAAAAAAGAGATTTTCGTTCAGAAAGCAAGTGTGGATTAACTGATCATAGTTGTTGCCCCAGATCTGAGAGTGATGGGAATTGAAGTCAAAACGGGAAGAAAAGAAGAGCAAATAGTGATGAAAGAATTTGATAAATTGGTCCAATATTTTTACGGCGCAAGTGCTAGTGGGGGTGGCTTGCATAGTTGTAGGCGATTTTTTTTATTGGAGAAATTTTAGGGCTTTGTATACAAGCTATAAGAAGGACAATTACATGCCGTGTCACAGTAAGGATCGTTGGCTTGTTTTGACTTTGTATGCAAATCAGCAGTTTAGCACTTGCCACGTGGAGTTATCTGTGTTTGTGTTTAATCAGAGATATATCCTAAGATGAGTCAATTAAAAAAATAGAGTTTATATATTATTTGGAGATGAATGTGTACCTTATTTATGTCCTCGAAATTATCCAAGCACCGATCCTCGTTCACGGTTCATTTCCATTTGGCTCAAGAACCAGGTCATGGACAACGTATCTAGTGATAGAACCCCATTGGATTAAAATATTAATTGAACTGGTTATTGCGGCTGTTTCGATCGAATGTTGTTTCCCTTTTTCTCTGGTACATGAATATGTGGTTTTGGAGCTTTATTCTGGTATTTTTTTTTTAAAATATTAAGTGCAACACATTGGCTGCTAGTTATTAATATTTTTTTTGTAAAATGAATATTTATTGTGTGTCCTAATGTTTATTACTCCCATCAATATCCTTATATATATATATATATATATTTCAATTTCAAATATTACATATATAAAACTTATGCTTATTGATTGTTATAGTATCTCTCATCAATGGCTTCTTAACTTGCTTTGAATGAGCTATATGTTACATCAAATTTAAGAATTTCAATTACATTTTATTTCAATGATGAATCTACTTAAAGACTTCTAATGCATTTCACATATTATCTTTTATATTTTTTAGGGTAATAATTCATTTGTAGTTTTGGAACAATAAAATATGTATAAAAAATTATTATTTCCATAATTTTTTATCACAAAAATATATTAAAAATATAACTGATTTACTTAATCACTAATTTTAAATTATGAGAAATACATAATATTATATAATTAAAATAAAATCTAATTTCCATTATTTTTACATCATTTTCGAATATGTTTCATCATCTTTGTTTGAAATTGATGATGAATGTTAATTTAAACAGAAATATTTTCTTTTATAAGTATGTTGGCAAAATTGAGATGAGAATAGTTAGATAGGTTGTAAGATATGTTGACTGAAATCAAACTTGACATGCCATCAAAACTGGAAGGAATGGTTCCTGAAAGATTATTGCAATATATATATATATATATATATATATATATATATGAACTGCTTTAGAAGAGGGATGTTGTCAATGGTCCAAAGGCGTCTCAACGGGGATATTATTGAGTATTGACAGCGTGTTTGGTACGTGGTGTACCAGTTGGCAGTTGACACGCATATATATAAGTACCTGAAGCATCAAAGGCCAGCTTCTGCGTATTTAGTTGGAGTATATATAGGATCCACAGTCAAATAATTTGTTCTAAACACACACTCATTTGATTGGTAAAGTAGAAATTAACAACGAAGACAAAAAAGAAAGACCCGTTCTAATCGAATGGAATGACATGGTCAGTCTTTTGAAAGTCTTGCACAAATGCTATAAACATTGACTAATATTTCCTGAAGACACGTTCTCCAATCAACTTCTCAAAGTTAATGTGTTTACAACTCCACTTCTATCAACTAATCTTTCCTGAAGACATCTTCACCAAAGTTTGTATTATTTATTTCCTCCACTTCCAAGTTTATGTGTTCTCCAAAGGTTGTATTATAAAACTTTGGGGGTTTAATAATAATGACAATAAAAATGATGAATTAAGTAGGGGTGAGATGTGAGCTGTCTAATTGGGCTTTTGTATTGGAGCCACGGGTTTAAATTTGTATGCCATCCAAGTGGGGTGTAAGTTTTATGCAGTTATTGTTTTTTGGTTAATTACACTCTTGGTTCTTATAATTGTACCATTTTTTTTTATTTTTATTCCTATAATTTAGAACATCTCTCTGATCTCTATAGTTACAATTTTTTAACCTTTTTAATCATCGTTATATAAAATCACCTAAAGTTGTTACATCTAAATTCTTTTTTTAGGCAAAGAGAAATTCATATTTAAAAAAAAAAAAAGGAAACTGGTCCATATATAGCAAAAGAAATGCCACCATGCATACAAAGGATTATTTATATTGAAAGAAAAAAAGTAAAGGGGTGAGATATGTAAGCATCTCAATGGGCTTTTGTGTTGGACCCAATGGGTTTAAACTTCTATGTGATCCAAGTCGGATGTAAGTCTTATGCAATTATTCTTTTTAAAATCAATTATTGTTACTTTCACTTATAAAAAAAATGCTACTTTTTCAGATTTTCTCCAATTCATTATTATTTTTGTTCTCATTTTATTACCTGAACAAGTTAGTATTTTCAAATTGTACGTGATGTATACAATGAAATGAACAAATTAAAGCATGTAAGCTTACAAGTGATAAAAGGAGTTGTCCTAGTCTGATCATAGGATATTGGTTAGTCAAAGGTGATTCCCCTGTTACAAAAATGCCTTAGGTACTTAGTTCAATGGTTGGGCTAGAACAAGTATTTTCACTCAAGCAAAGCCTATGTTCAAATTCAATTCAGGTAACAAAGAAAGGTCAAGGATGCATCGGTGACTTATCCAGTGCCACCAGTGACAGAAGTGCTCGTCCCAGATCAAACCCTTCGAGTGGAAACAGGTAATTTATCTTCTTCTTCCATGAAGATGAACAAACATTTATCCTTTGCTTTTGTGACTGTGTTCGCTATGCATACTTGAGTTGACATCCCTTTAGTAGCTTTTACATTTTATTTTATTTTTGATTGTTCAGTGAAATAGAATAACCGGAAAAATATGATTGCACACTCGAGAGTTGAGAGCTTACTTTCCAAATTCTGGTCCCCTCCCTATAATTGAATAAAGGAAAGCATATTTTAAATCGAGAAATTGTTGGCAAATATAATCAATGTTTGAATTTTTTTCCTTAGCCTTTTTTTTCTTTTCTTTTTTTAGTTTTGTCTTTGTATAAGTAATTTGCTTGTATTGCAATATGGTATGCCAAGCATTTGTTAATGTGAACATGTATAGTTGTATACTTTATAAGACATTTATAATTAGATTCAATGTTGCCTTCAAGGAAACCTTTTACAGGTGTTCAATGTCAAAGGGAACTAAAGACTATTTATTTGTGATAGGTAAATTTGATGAAGGTTTTGAGCATTCTCAACGACCTATTTGTTGGACCTATTCTCGGCAAATATATTAATAGATTTTATTATGGATTTTGGAACTTTTAGGGTGTGTGTGTACACGCAAATAGAGACATTGACTCACTGAACTCCGCGTGGAATCTAAAAAAGCAAAAGATTTCCTAAATCAATTATCTAGTGACCAAAAACTAGTATTCGATAGAATAGTGTTTTGTCTTTTTCTTTTTGGATAAATCAAAAGGTCAATCATTCTTACTTTACTTTTATTCAAACCAATAACTTGCACATATGCATGCTCAGACTCCACTAAAGATTATTCCCCACCATATTAAATGCCCCACAACAAAGTCCCAATCCCACTAACATTTGAACCACAAAACCTAGCTAGCTGCTATAGTAACTTGTACATGAGGATATATTACAGTGACAATACATACAAGCTTACAGCATAAGATAAAGGATACACGGTGTACAGAGAGAAAAACAAAATATTTCAGTAGTTCAGTGCTTTAGAGGAGTTGTCCAAGTCTAATCATAGGGAACTGGTCTGCTAAAGCCTAAAGGTGATTTCCCCATCATAAGCTTTTTAGACACTTGATCCATGGTTGGGCGAGAACTTGGGAGACAACGACCGTACTATCACGGTCGAAAATTATTTTTTACCGGAATGTCACGCGATCAAAATATATTATCAGATTGTCACGCGTCATATTTCGTTATACTTTCCAATGAATAACACAGCACATAATTTGCTAATCTTTATAGCGAATTATGTAACGGTGTGCTGACATGAATTCGCTAGAGGGAGTAGCGAATTAAGTATAATAAATATATAATAAATAACTACTCCCACTTTCCAATCAATAACTGCTCCCACTTTCTCATAACGTATTTTATTTCTTTATTTTTGTATATTTTTTTAAACTAAATTGAATGATAACCGACATATATAATTCTACAAAACTAATTTAATTAATAGAATTAATTTTTAAATAAAAAAAATATTTAAAAAAATATCATAAAAGAATCAAACCAACTGCTTTTCAAAACTGGTTGTATGATATGTTCACCGAAGTCAAACCTGACATGCCATCAAAACTGGAGGGAATACTTCCAGAAAGATTATTGCGAGAGAGATTCAACAAGTGCAGGTTCATCACCTCTCCAAGCTTTCTTGGTATTGTTCCACTCAACAAATTCCCACTTAGATCAAGAGATTCAAGAGGCTGAAATTGGCGAAACTCAAAGGGAAGACTTCCAATTATTTTATTATTGCTCAAATTCAATTTCTGTAACTTGGGTAATTCCACAACTTCTAATGGTATTGTTCCACTCAACTGGTTATCTCCAAGATCCAAATCTTCAAGATTTTGCAGTGATCCAATTTCTGTTGGAATGTTTCCAGAAAGATGGTTGTTGCTAAGCCGGAGTTCAATTAAGGATTTCATATTCCGTAATTCCTTTGGAAGCTTTCCATTCAAGTGGTTCGAAGAAAGGTGAAGGACGCCTAGCTTGGTTGCCTCAACAAGTTCTATTGGTATACCACCAGAAATATTATTGTTGGATATCTTCAAGGTTTCAAGAATGTGGCACTTCCCCCAGTTTGGTGAAATGTGACCATGAAATTTATTGTCACTCAAATCAATGTATTCCAAATTTGGATATACTCCAAAGTCTTGTGCTATATCTCCTTCCAATTGGTTTCCTTGCAGCCTGATTCTTTTAATACTAGAGCAATTCTTCAAGCTTTTTGGCACTGGACCCGTGAAACGGTTGCCAAAAGCATTATAGTACACTAGTGTCCCAGCAGAGCAAACTTGAGATGGTAAATGACCTGTGAAATTATTCCCAGCTAGTAACAAGGTGACCCAGTTGGTAATGTTATTCAAGCCTTGTGGAATGCTACCGCTAAGTTTGTTGGTGGACAATTCCAAAACGGTGAGGATTTTAATATTTCCAATTGTGGTGGCAGGAATAGTTCCTGAAAGATTGTTTCCTTGGAGACTAAGGCAATCCAAATTAATCAAATTCCCTATAGAAGGAGGAATTGATCCAGAAAGATTGTTGAATCCTAAATACAATTGGATGAGATTTGTCAAGTTTCCAATGGTGGAAGGAATGGATCCAGAAAGGTGGTTGCCATCAAGTAGAAGATACTCTAAATTGATCAAGTTTTCTATGGAAGGAGGGATTGATCCAGAAAGTATATTCTTATAAAGGTATGTTGTGGAATTTGCTATCCGACGTCGCGAATTCGACCTCGGCACCACAACCAACGTGGAATTTCCGACCCGAGCTACACGCGAGCTTGGCTACTCGACACTACACGTGCTCGGATACACCGCCTCCTCTTCAAGCTCGGCACCACGTCCTCCTGGTCGGCTGGGAGCTTCCTCTACCAACCACAATACTGGGAAATCACCACTCAACCCAGAACAACCAGAAAATACAGAAAAATGCAGCGGAAACACAAAACACAATAAACCAAGAAAGTATAGGGAGAGCAACAACACACAATATAGCTTTACGTGGGAGAAAACCTCAGAAAGGAAAACCCACGGGACCAAGTCCAGAAAACGATCCACTATTCAGAAATAATGAATACAAATGCTCGACGGTCACTCACCGGAGCCACCAGCCTCGTTACAACAGTAGTGAACAAGATACTCTCAACAAGACACTCTCAAGCTCTCGGAGACTCACCTCAACGGCCAACAATGTCGGAGAAACATTCACTCACTGTTTTCACTCAGCTCTCACACTGCCGCAACCTAGCGTCAGCCTTCACTCTGTCTCTTGCGTCACCTGCCTCCATCCATAAAGGGAGTATTTATAGAGAGGCGCCACATTTAGAGATTTACCCTAAATGGTAATGGGCAAATGTCAACATCCTCGGGATCTGGGCCCAATAACTTTTCCCTTTTGACTCCTAGGGATTTGGGCCAGCATTAAACGGAACATACACCAACAAATCTCCCCCTTCCGATTAATGCGACAAACTGGCTATCCGGACAAAAGTCGGCCTTCCACTGGCCGATCCGACCTCCTCTAGACGGTCTCTTACCGACCTCACTGATCGCACTTCTGCCGATCTCAACATCTCGGCCTTCTGCCGAGGGCACCTGGTCGGTCACCTGCCGACCTCACCTGATCGGTCAACTACCGATCTACTCTACTCGGCCTCCTGCCGAGGACTTCTACTCGGTCTTCTACCGAGTAGGCCTGCCCGACCTCATGTCGAGCTTACGAGCCCGGCTCCCACACAACAATCTTCCAACTTCATTGTTGTTACCGGCTTCGTCATCATATCAGACCAATTCTGACTTGTGTGCACCTTTCCAAGTGTGAGCTTTCCGTCCTCCACTGCATCCCGGATCCAATGATACCGAACATCAATATGCTTAGTGCGGGAGTGATATGCCGAGCTCCGCGCAAGATGGATTGCGCTCTGGCTGTCACACTTCAAGACGTACTCGTCTTGTTCATGGCCGACCTCCTGGAGAAAACTCTTCATCCACAGGAACTCCTTGCACGCCTCAATAGCTGCAATGTACTCGGCCTCGGTCGTCGAAAGTGCCACACACTTCTGCAATCTTGATTGCCACGCAATAGCTCCTCCAGCAAAGGTCATCAAATAACCCGACGTCGACTTCCTCGAGTCGGTATCTCCCCCTAAATCAGCATCCGAGTAGCCTTGAACCTCGGCCTTACCATCTCCAAACCGAAGACACACACGTGTCGTACCTCGGAGGTATCTGAAGATCCACTTCACTGCTTCCCAGTGATCTCTGCCCGGATTTGACAAATACCGGCTAACAACTCCAACTGCATGGGCCAGGTCGGGTCTAGTGCAAACCATTGCATACATTAGACTCCCCACTGCAAATTGGTACGGGATCTTCTCCATCTCTGCTCGGTCTTCATCCGAGCTCGGACATTGCCTCTCATTTAGCTTCAAATGTCCGGCCAAGGGGGTGCTCACTGTCTTGGCTTTGTCCATGTTGAACCTCTTCAGGATCTTTTCAACATATTTCTCCTGACTTAGCCACAGTAGCTTCTTCTCTTGATCTCGGATAATCTTTATCCCGAGGATCTGCTTTGCTGGACCTAAGTCCTTCATTGCAAAGGACGAGCTCAACGCCTCTTTTAGGGCAGCAATCTTCACCTTGTCCTGTCCGACAATCAACATGTCATCCACATATAGCAGCAGGATCAAGAAATCTCCGGTCTCATACCTCTTCACAAATACACAGTGGTCAGCATCCGTCTTCATGAACTTGTGGTCGGTCATGAAGGAGTCAAACTTCCTATACCACTGCCGAGGTGCTTGCTTCAAGCCATAGAGACTCTTTCGGAGTCGGCACACTTTGCCCTCCCAACCCGGCACTTCAAAACCTTCGGGTTGTTCCATGAAGATCTCTTCTTCCAGCTCACCGTGAAGAAATTCCGTTTTCACATCCATCTGTTCCACCTCCAGATCCGACGTCGCCGCCATGGCCAAGACTGCTCGAATCGAGGTCAATTTCACAACAGGAGAGAAAATCTCATCAAAGTCTACTCCCTTCTTCTGACTGCAGCCTTTAACTACAATCTGGGCTTTGAACCTCGGCTTCTTGCCAACCTCATCCTGTTTGATCTTGTACACCCACTTGTTTTTTAGAGCTCGCCTTCCCTTGGGCAGCTCGGTCAGCTCATACGTCTGATTCTCATGCAGCGACCTCATCTCGTCCTGCATGGCCTTCTCCCATTCTGCTCGATCTGAGCCCTCCACCGCCTCATCATAACTCTGAGGTTCTCCCTCCTCGGCAATGATGGTATACTCGTCAGGTGGATACCTCGAAGAAGGTCTTCTCTCTCTAGTGGGGTACCTCGGCTCTTCTTCTTCACCTTCAGAACCCGGCTCTTCTTCTACCCGGATTCCGGCCTCAACTTGTTGGACATCATCTTCATTTCCATCCACGTCGCCTCCAACGACGTCCTCGGTTTCTCCCCCTGCTTCAGCATTCTCTTGGGGAAAGGGTTCTTCTCCTCGGACAGTAACCCGGACTTCGGGCTTCGAGATGTCATGGATGTTCTCATCCTCATGGAAGACTACATCTCGGCTCCTCACAATCTTCTTCCCGATTGGATCCCAAAGTCTGAAACCGAACTCATTTCTCGGCGATCCGAGATATATGCACTCCTTCGTCTTTGCATCCAGCTTCCCTCTCTCATCTTTGGGAATGTGCACGAAGGCCCGGCATCTGAACACCCTCAGGTGATCATAGGTCGCTTTCCGACCTGTCCAAATCTCCTCTGGAATCTCTCCTTCCAAAGGCCTCGACGGTGAGAGATTAATTAAATCAACATTCGTCCTCATGGCTTCTCCCCAGTATGCCTTCGACAACCCTGCGTTGGATAGCATACTCCGAACCTTCTCCTCGATAGTCCGGTTCATCCTCTCAGCGAGTCCGTTCAGCTGAGGTGTCTTGGGAGGCGTCTTCTCCAACCTGATCCCGGCCATTCTACAGTAGCCTTCAAAGGGACCTCGGTACTCTCCACCGTTATCCGATCTGACCACTTTCAACTTCCTTCCAGTCTCCCTTTCCACCATGGCATGAAATTCTTTAAACGACTGGAGCACCTGATCCTTAGTCTTCAAAGGATACACCCACACTTTGCGGGAGTGGTCATCAATGAAAGAGACAAAATACTGTGCTCCCCCAAGCGATCTCTCCGACATGGAGCAAACATCAGTATGGACGAGGTCTAACACAAACCTCCGTCTCCGCGGTTGATCCGGCCTCACAAAAGAAACCCGGTGCTGCTTCCCAGCCAGACAATGCAAGCAACTCTCCAGCACTTGTCCCTTCAACCCGGTCAAAAGCTCTTTCATGCTCAGAATATCAAGCCCCTTCTCACTCATGTGGCCAAGACGCTTATGCCACAGTTCCAGGCTTGACCCGTTGAACACGGTATTGGCTTCTCCGCCAGCCATGCTTCCCTGCATCACATGCAAGGAGCCTTCCTTCTTTCCACGGGCTATCACCAAGTTACCCTTGGTTAGCTTCCATCTACAGCTCTCAAAGCTGTTCACTAATCCGGCGTCGTCCAGTTTACCCACCGAGATTAGATTCAACAGCATGTCAGGCACATGCCTCACGTCCTTCAGAACAATCCGACATTCGACCTCCGTGGTCAATGTCACCTCACCAACACCAACAATTGTGCTGGTCACCTGATTACCCATCTTCACAGCTCCAAACTCTCCACTCCGGTAGGAGGAGAAAAACCGTCTGTGAGGGGTCACGTGGAAAGAAGCACCTGAATCCACTATCCAGGTACAATCATCAAGGGTGACATTCACTATGTCCTCGCCGAGTAGAAACACATCGGGCCCTACACTTGCTACCACCGCCGTGGTGCTCTTAGCCTCCTTCTTCTGATCGGACTTCACCGACCCGCTCTGCTCATCTCTCTTCAGAGTCCAGCAGTCTGCTTTCCTGTGCCCGGGCTTCCCGCAATAGAAGCACTTCAGTTTACTCCTCGGCCTCGGCTGATCCTGGGACCTATCCCTCCTGTCACGACCTCGGCTCTTGCTCCGAGCTCGATGGTCGGACCTACTCCGCTCAGCAACAATGGCATCTCCACTGCTACTCGCACCCCGTTCTCTCCTCCTGGCTTCTTCATTCAGGAGGCTGTCGGTCACGACATCCATCTCCAGTTTCCCTTCCGGCGCCGAGTTACTCAACGTAACTACCAGAGTATCCCAACTCTCTGGCAACGAGCTCAAGAGCAACAGAGCTTGCATCTCGTCGTCTATTCTCATATCGGCCTTGGACAACTGGTTCACGATACCTTTGTACGTGTTGAGGTGCTCGATCATGCTCATCCCGTCCTTGTACTCCAGCTTCACTAGCCGGCGAACCAGGTGAGCCTTGTTCCTCGGAGTCTTCTTCTGAATCATGGACTCTAACTTGTTCCACAACTCATATGCATTTGTGAACTCAGACACATGCTCAAAGAGGC
Organism: Glycine tomentella; assembly: GCA_007407185.1. Taxonomy (NCBI): domain Eukaryota; kingdom Viridiplantae; phylum Streptophyta; class Magnoliopsida; order Fabales; family Fabaceae; genus Glycine; species Glycine tomentella. Next base: position 2,559 of record PYAF01002910.1, on the reverse strand, counting down.
TTTTATCAATATGCTTCCTGATCGTGGCCACCGCCTTCCGACTCAGGATCTCCCATTCCTTGTCCGTCTTTCCAGCCGGCCTCATATCAAGGACGATGGGCTCATGCAAATCCTTGCAATACAGATGATCTTCCATCATCGGTCTCCAGTAGGCGAAGTTGTCGGCGGTCAACTTGAACATATCCCCATCATGGGAAACGCCTCCACTGGTCTCCATCCCTTATCTTTCTCTCTCAGAGCCTCCAACCTGGCTCTGATACCACTTTTGTTATGGAATTTGCTATCCGACGTCGCGAATCCGACCTCGGCACCACAACCGACGTGGAATTTCCGACCCGAGCTACACGCGAGCTCGGCTACTCGACACTACACGTGCTCGGATACACCGCCTCCTCTTCAAGCTCGGCACCACGTCCTCCTGGTCGGCTGGGAGCTTCCTCTACCAACCACAATACTGGGAAATCACCACTCAACCCAGAACAACCAGAAAATACAGAAAAATGCAGCGGAAACACAAAACACAATAAACCGAGAAAGTATAGGGAGAGCAACAACACACAATATAGCTTTACGTGGGAGAAAACCTCAGAAAGGAAAACCCACGGGACCAAGTCCAGAAAACGATCCACTATTCAGAAATAATGAATACAAATGCTCGACGGTCACTCACCGGAGCCACCAACCTCGTTACAACAGTAGTGAACAAGATACTCTCAACAAGACACTCTCAAGCTCTCGGAGACTCACCTCAACGGCCAACAATGCCGGAGAAACATTCACTCACTGTTTTCACTCAGCTCTCACACTGCCGCAACCTAGCGTCAGCCTTCACTCTGTCTCTTGCGTCACCTGCCTCCATCCATAAAGGGAGTATTTATAGAGAGGTGCCACATTTAGAGATTTACCCTAAATGGTAATGGGCCAAGGTCAACATCCTCGGGATCTGGGCCCAATAACTTTCCCTTTTGACTCCTAGGGATTTGGGTCAGCATTAAACGGAACATACACCAACAAGGTAAAGCTCGGTCAAGTTAGACATGTTCCATAAGGAGGACGGGATTGGCCCAGATAGCAGGGAGTTATTGCAAAGGTAGAGTATTTTTAAATTACTCATGTTACCTAATGTTTCAGGTATAGTACCAGAGATAGAGTTTCTTGACAAATCAATGAGTTGAAGATTTGTCAACATTCCAATTTCTTGAGGAATGGAACCGATAAGGTGACTATCCGCAAAGCCTAGATACTCCAACTTGTTCAACTTTCCAATCTCTGGAGGAATGTGGCTAGAAAAATTGTTGCTACCTAAATCTAGATGTTCCAAGTTGGACAAGTTTGCTATGGTATTAGGAATAGCTCCACTTAGTTGACATATGGCAAGGTCAAGCTTATGTAAACTCCTTAGTCTCCCCATTTCTTGAGGGATGGAACCATGGAAATGATTTGTAGAAAGATTCATAAGATTTACTTTGGACATGTTACCAATTTGTGGTGGAATGGTCCCATAAAAGGAGTTGTTGAATATATTTAGGCTGAGGAGGTTAGGGAAAGCGGAGAAGTTGAAGGTTTGAAGTGTACCTTTCAGACCATAATCTGCAAGAGTTATTCTGAAGACAGAGTTGGATTTATCACACTGAATTCCTTGCCATTTTTTGCATGGACTAGAACCTTTCCATGTTGACAAGAGATCTTGGCTTGGCTTGTCAAGGCTGTATTTCCACTTTAACAGTGCATTTGCTTCACTGTCCGCAGCTGCAGTAACTGCGGTGGCAGCAGAGGCCAAAGAAATCATTTTGGAAAAACAAGCAACTTGGGGTGAAGAGTGTATTAGAAAGACAAAAAGAATCTGCCAGCAGGCTAGAATCTTGATGGATACCATGATACACGTATGTATAACAGGATTTTTGGGCATCAAGAATACAATCAGAGGCTGCAGCTTCTTGCAAATGAAAGGTGTATTGTGGTGAGGACATAAATTAGAGCTAGGACACGCTTATAAAGGAATAATTAACTGGCACGAATGGGGCACCCTGTGACATGATTACACTTTTCAAAGTCTAGCACCAAGCCAGAAAATATTTATGTAAAGGTTTCCTAAAAGTAAAGATACCTTATAGGATAATTTTCACTTTAATCTTTGATCCAAATCCCTATGCACCGAAAAATGAGAATGTTTGACTTTGATCTAATTTTTAAAGTGTTGATCACGGTCCATTCCAATTTAGGGTACTGAAATCCCTACATCTAATTCTTTTCTATAATTATGACATTTATAGATGGAGGCAGTAGACAGAATGTGCAGAAGACTGAGCATCACAGAAATTGAGAGATTGAACGTGAGAATGACTCTGCATTTGAGGGTCTTGATGTGTTGCAAACACATCTTATTTTTAGAATAGTTTTAGCTTATGTTTTGATTAAATAATTAGGATTTAGTTTAGTTTTTGTTAGTTTATTAATATTATTTTATTTTATATTAATTCAATATCAATTGTGCAATTTCAGGTCAAAAGAGGAGAATAAAGGCCAAAGAAAGAAGAAAACAAGTTCTGGAGTACCAAG
>PYAF01002908.1:267695-284525 GCA_007407185.1 Glycine tomentella | reverse complement strand
ACCATCAAAATTACTAAACTATTTTATTAAATAGGTCTATACATCCTATAATTAAGAGAAAATTCCATAGATTCTATTTATCATTTTTCCATATTTTTCTGATGTTTGAATTCTCTTGAATAAAGTCTCAAAGTTGTTATCTTATAAAATTTATAGAAATTCTATTCTAGAGTTTTCTGTCACGAAATATTTTGATACTTTGTCAGCCAAGAGTACTCTGTAATTTCATCAAGTTTCCACAAAATGTCTAAAGATATTTGGGTATTTCTGGCCTAAAAGCATTTTGGTAATTTTGTCATTCATCTTAGGGGTATTATTGTCATTCTCAAAATATCCAAGGGTATTTTTGTAAAGGGGTATTATTGTCATTCTCAAAATATCCAAGGGTATTTTTGTAATTTTTACCTTAAGGGTATTCTTGTAATTTCTACTTCAAGTGATATAGTCATTTTTCTTTAAACATATTTGTATCCAAGTATCATCACATTTTCACAAATTTATTTATAACTATGAATACCATTTTGAGGATGTTACAGTACGCATGCGCGATAGGGAGCTTAATCACGTCCTCCTTGTGCGTGATTCATCACGTCAGCCATGCATGTGATTAGTTGCTGGAACACGTCTGTACAAGATGTGATTGAACAAGCTACACCACTGCGCCTTTGCTTCTGAAACACGTCCTACGTAGACGTGATTAAACACGTTATACCAGTGCGCGAATAACTGCAATAGATTTGGAAATAGTTTCCAAACTGCTATGTTTTGATAATTTTTTATTTAAACTACAATAAATAATTTTTTTTGCCCACAATATCATCTAGTTGTTTAATAAATGAAAGCAAAAATACAAACGTCATTAAATAAGTTAAACCCTAAGAATAAATCAGACCATGTGTGGTTATGCTATATATAAAGATGCTTTATTCTTTCTTTTCAATTAATGTTTGAAATGTTAAAAAACATAGCGGTATTCAATTAAATGCCATATATAATTGAGTTGATTAGCCTAACACTATTTTTGGGTACATAAAGGGGGTTGAAGCTTGTAACGCCCGGCCACTTGTAGGATCAACGACTGTCCCTACATACCAACACAAGACTTTTCAGTGTGCTTTGTCCTCACTCACACACTTCCTGAGAAACTTCCCAGGAGGTCACCCATCCCAAGATTGCTCCAAGTCAAGCACGCTTAACTGTGAAGTTCTTATGTTATGAGCTACCGAAAAGTAGATGCACCTTGTTGGTATAGGTAGTACCTATTAAATCCTTTTAAGTTATCCTCAACTGTACAGTCCCATACCTGCACAGCCTCTGGATCCCTCTCGTTCGGGTGTGTATTCGATTCATTCATGTACCCCTCCCGCTGGAAGCCTGCCAGGAGCCGCTCCTTGTCCGTGCCTCACTGCACCGGCGATCACTCCCCGCCCTCGTCAGCGCCCGGGATGTTACAAAGCTCAATTAAATCCAACATAACTTGCATAGTAATTTGAACACTTATAAAAAAAGATATATAATGTATAACTATTTAAAAAAATTAAATATATAGTATCATTATTAAAAAAACTACTAAGTACTAACATAACCCTATCAACAGATTGCAAATAGGAGTCAACTTTCATATTGTAGTCTTAGCCTAGTATCAGAGAAGAATAAGAAAGGAAACAACCATTTAAGTTGGGCCACCAAATTGTTCTGCATGAATGGAGGGATAAACCGATTATTTGATAATTCTATTTAAAATTTCATCTTTTAAGCATTTAGCTTAATCAAGGCTTGAAATGTGATTTCACAAAAAAAGAAAAAAAATAAAGCTTGGAACTATTATTTCAGCTACAGGGTACCTACAATTTCATTTTATCTACAAGTTCTTCACACATAATGATAAAAAGAAATGGGAAACCATTTAACTTCATTGGTAAAAAAACTGGATGTGTCATTAGACCAACATAACGACATGGAGAAAAAGAATTGGCAAAACATGCCTTATTCTAAGAACTAAAATCAAAACAGAAGGACATGAGAAACGATACCTGCAACGTCTTGGGTATCATATGTGCCCCTGTATACAGTACCATATGCCCCATGAGCCACAACATATCACAGATCCAATTTGGCCAAATCAACCTCCCACTCTTCTTTGGGGCGTTTAGTCTCAATGCTCCTCGACCAAACCCTACTCAAGTGCTTTTCCAGCTGTGCATCCAAACTCTTGAGATCAATCTTATCAGCTCTGAATATCATATCCTTAATGCTCATGTTTCCAGCACCCTTCATCTTTGAATTCAGAGCCCCTTCTGCTTCCATCTTCGGTGTCCTAACACCCTCGCCTTCCGAATCCATCTTCACCACTCACAACTTCAATTTGTACAACCCCAACGATGTCAAAATAATAATTCTAATTAGTAAAAAAAGGTTTGAAAATTAATCAACTTTGAAACTGATAGGAGCACCCTCAAACGAACGTGCCTTCTTCTCTATAATATTATATCATGCCTACGAAATTGATTTTCCGTTGTTCAAACCCAAAATTTTCTCCCGCCAAATATTTGTTTTATTGACTACGTTCCCTTGAGAATATAGTACCGGAATAAAGAAAAGTATAGCTATCAGAAAATGAGCCAATTCACACTATTTCGACAATCAAGACCAATGAACCAGAAAAAAAAATCATTTTTTATGGTGAAAAACAAAAAAGAGAGATATCTAGGGCAAAGCACAAACCTTGATAGCTGCAACCACGAAATGACCAGTTGAAACATCAAACGAAACATATTAAGAATTATGCTAAATTAGAGAAAAGACACACGACAAAATGGACCATTTTTGTATGGCCCCAAAAAAACCAAAACAAAAAGGAGTCGGTGTGTGAATGTGTGGATACCTTTTTAGCTTTTCTAGGAATCAAAGGCTTTTTGGCTTTTGATGCAATGAGCATTGCGGAGGTTGTCATCACCAACTTTGGGATCCCTCTATTCTTTCCTCTTCTTTCTCTACACAACCTTTTGTCTTCTCACGACTTCCATTTTCTTGATCTGGATGTCGGACCAAGTGTCCATGGTGTCTGATCTGACGAAGGAGATGTGGATGTGGAGGCCACGGTGCTTGCTAGAGCACTCGAGGCACATGAAGATGTCGTAGGAGACGGAGGCCCACTGCGGGTTCTTCCTGGAACAATCAACCGAATTTTGTTCCATGCCTTAAAATGCAAGTCTCGGAGCCTCCGCGTCGCCACCGCCATCGAGGATCAGATCTAGAAGAAGAAAGGGGTGAGTGTTTGGAGGAAGTGGGGGTGAGAGTCAGAGAAAAGGTTTTGGAAAGTGAGAAGCAAGGGAGTGAAGGGTCATAGGAATGGAGAGAGGAATCAATAAAAATGCTAAAACCAAGACGATTTTGTATGAAAACCGTAGTGGGTGAAAAGTGATAATGCGAAAAATGCGATTTTCAAAAAATAGTTGTGAAATGGTAACTATTCAAAGACGATTTTCGTAAAACCGTCTTAGAATAGTAGTTTCTAAGACGGTTGAAAACCATCTTAGATAGATTGTATTTATTTACAAAAATGTCACGACATTTCTTTCTAGGACGATTTTTCATCAACCGACTTTGAATCAATGTTGTAAAAGGCTCTTTTTGTAGTAAGGCGAGTTTGAATTGACAATTTATGTTTTGAGTTTTGTATGTGACATGTTTGTCTTGATTGCAATTAGAGCCCTTAGCTCACAACTACTGAGGCTGACTTCAAATAGAAACTGTTTATAATAGGTTATTTTCTTCTAGCTCCTCAAACCCCTTTTATCGGCCATTTCTACTTTAAAATAGAAACCCCTTTTATCGAGCTCATAACTACTGGCTAACTTTAATTTTTATTATGATTTTTGAGTGTTGAAGATTACTGAAGAAGAGTTTTCATTTGGATCTTGGATCTATCTAATGTTGTTGGGAATGATGATTGATGCAGGTGGTGATTGAGCTGTTTCTTGGATCGCTACTCTATTTTTGAACTGCACTCACTGCATCAGGGAAGTTTCTATCCATACACCCTCACTCTGAGGAGAACAGGTAACTAAATTAATGTTAGGATGTTGTAACTTGTAACTATAATGAGATGAATACGAACTGAGGAAACTGATATTGAATTAGCATCTTGTGCTATATATCCCTGTATCCTTTTGGTGTGTTCAATTTAAATATTCATCATCACTATATATCCCTGTATGCTCCCTAGCTTAAATATACATGTATAATTTTCATATAAAGCTATAGGTGATTTTATATGAAGTTTAACAAAAAAAAAAATCGAAATGATGGAGACACCTGCATATGGTTATAACTAACTTGCAATAATATATCCAACAATATAAAACTAACTGACTAAAAATAAAAGTAATTGTATTATTTTAGAATTTAATGGCTATGTTCTCTTTATTTTACTAAGGTTTTTACTGCAAATAATTAATACTTAGTAATTGTATGTAGTGAGAAAGAATTGTTACAAAGTGAGTATGAAAAGTAGGAATAAGTAACCAAAGGCAGTAGGGTCCTTGTAAAACAATGCCTTGTATAGTGTGATTTCTTTTTCTTAAAACAACTTTCTTGTTTTAAAAAACAAACACACACATAAAAAGGGGTTCTCGACTCTCATTTTGAGGTTTAATTGAACATCACTCAAATGTTTTTGGTTTTATTCTTAACGATTCTCAATCCTTGTTATCCTTCCTACATATATTTTATGCATATTAAATTTGCATTTATACATTTGAAAAAGAGTATCAAACTATGCAGTCCTCAATTAGATTTTTGTTTGTGGCCCTACTAAAATTACTTCACTTTGTCTCCATTTGAGTTTATCATATGACTTTTGCATGGAAGACCATACCATTATGGCATTGTAGAGCTAGCTAACGTAAAAAGTGGATTTTTTTAATATAGGATTAAATTATATGGTTTGTCATAGTGTCAATAATTGGCCTTGTGGAAATGCATTGTCTGCAGTTAGTTTCCTTTTAGTTTTAGCTCTCACTTACATGAACTATAGGGGCTTAACCATAGTGGGTTGGGCTGCAATATTGTTGGGAATCTTTTCATTACTTCCTTTCATGGTTATGGGAATTATAGCAATTCCTAGAATAAAACCAACTAGGTGGATCATGGTGGATTTGAACAAAGTGAACTAGGGTTTGTACTCGAACACTCTCTTCTAGAATTTGAACTATTGGGACTCAATTAGTACCCTTTCAGGAGTGGATAATCCTGGTAAAACCCTCCCAAGATCTCTTTTCTATGCTGTTATGTTGGTTGTTTTGGGGTACTTTTTACCTCTTCTGGTGGGAACTAGAGTTGTGTGTTAGACTTTTGGCAAGCCTACCAATGTCGTCCCAGGTTAAAGAATTTATAAAGATCGTCTCCACAGGGACTTGAGTTACTCAATTATTTTTAAATAAAAACAACAGTTTAATAGTTATGTACAATAAGTATAAGCGGAATTTCATGAGTTGGTGACAATAACGAATTAAAAATTTAAAGAAATAACGAAAATAACGGATTTACGAAAAATTATGAAAAACTAGTTTAATTAATTCAAGAAAAGTGAAGGATTGTACTTCATCGTTCATACCCTTAGTATCCAATTAACATTGTCATGTAATCATTTTCTATCATTATCGATGCACATGTTAAATCAATCCAAATCGATCCTTCGCATTTGAGAATCCTAAGGATATTTACTAAATATCGATCCCTTGCATATGAAATAAATGTCCCAGCATTATAATCATAATCTCATGTTGATTGCAATCAAAACGTTATACTCTATTCCTAGCAACGTAACATAATGAGTAAAATCATTCAGTTCAAATCCTAAGAGTACTTTCCAGTCAAACTTAGAATCCAATTTCATGAAACTAGTGATTAAGTAGAATTAAGTAGAATTAAGCGTTAAGAACAGAATGAAATCACCAATAATGAATAGAAAAGATTCATGCATGTATCAAATATTAAAAGAGATACATAAGGGTAGAAGATTAGATCCAATCCTTAGAGAAAATTAGTCGATCATTGTGAAGAGCACACGATCAACTAAAGAAATGATGAAGGAAGCCATCACCAATCCACTCCGGTAGAGTTTCCTCACTAATTTCTCACTTCTCCTACTCTCTCTACACTTCCTAAAGCTAATCCTCACATTCTCTCACTTGGAAAACATGATTTCTTCTTCATTTGCATGCCTATTTATAGGAAATGGTGACTAGCTTAGGCCCACTCGCCCAGGTGACTGATTTGGCCTTGTTTCACTCGCGTGGACGAGTTAAAACTTACTCCTGAAGGACTCCACTCGCCCAGGCGAGTGTTTTCTTCACATTTTGCTCGCCTGGGTGAGTTAATACTTTATGTTGAAGAAAGTTCTTAGGCTAGGCGAGTTCTGGGTGAATTTGCTTGCAGAATTTTCCTATATCTTTTTGCCCCTTTTTACTGTCTTGATTGCTTTGGATGCCCTGGATATACATCATACTTATTGAAACATCAAAATTGAGTGGACTAATCTTCAAAAATGTAAACAACAACATTTATATATGTACCAACTACAAAACAAATAGGATTAGGGCAGATTTATAAGCAAATTCATTGAAATCAAAAGATAAGTACCACCAACATTATAATCTCGAAAATAACTAAAATATGACACTTATCACTCTGCCAGTTAACCGTGAGATAAGATATGATGGTTACTTATCAAAAGTTGCTAGAGTGGTTGGAGGGGATTTGGTTAAGGAGTTGGGTTCAAGTAGATCTGCTTTGTCAAATATGGGGGTGTGGGTGGCTGAGATGAGCAGTGACTCCTTCCAACTTTTGGGAATGGCAGAAAGAGGCATGGTTCCTGAGTTCTTTGCTAAAAGGTCACGTTTTGGGAACCCTCTTGTTGGCATTTTGTTCTCTGCATATGGTGTGGTTTTGCTCTCATGGTTGAGCTTTCAAGAGATAGTTGCTGCTGAGAACTTTTTGTACTGTTTTGGGATGCTTATGGAGTATGTGGCATTTGTTAAGTTAAGGAGGAAATTTACATATGCTGAGAAGCTTTATGATGTGTATGCTTCCATCACTACTGATATTCCGAAATGGAGAAACTGACAAATCATGTTTTATCATATTCATGTATAACCATGATATAATGGGTAAACGTTTAGGAAATGCTATATAGAGGTGATTGAACAATGTAGCAATGCCCACTTTCAACTTTAAGATATATAAAGGTGATTGAACTCGCACTTAAAATGATGAAAGGACCAAGCAACTGATCTTATCTTTGTGCATCTACTTTATTTGGGACTAGGGGGTTAGCAATTTGATGATAAGTTTATATAAAAGCAACTCTGTCGTATGATACATGAAGGTAGTGAAAATTTTCTAGAATGAGTTAGATTGTGTAGCAATTTGGAAACATATATACATATATACATATATATATATATATGTAGGATTGGTCCATAAAAGTACCACCAATGTACAAATCACTAAGGAAATTTGTATTGAACGTTTTGTTTAAAATAAATAAGCCAAGAATGCACAAAGTCTTTATTTTGAAAATGAAAGACATTATACTAGGCAATTTGATATTCCCAATAAGAAAAACCAATGGGCTTATAATTTTGGAATTTTCTTGATTTTATTCAAAATCAGATATATATATATATATATATATATATATACAGAGAGAGAGAGAGAGGGAGCAAAAGGAAAAAAAAATCTAAAACTAAATGAAGTTCACTTTAATGTGCCAGCCAATGGTGTGTCTCTCGTTAAAAAAACAGACATAAGTATATCTTTCAAAAGTTGGAATCTTAATTGTTATTGTTATATTAAATTTAAATGTGATTATGTATATCCAAAACAATTGTAGAAGCTCATTAGTTAAAAATGTTAATGAAAAGAAATATTATACTTTGACAATTCTCTTTTCAGGAATACTATTTTTTTTAAAGAGACTCTAAAACTATTTTTTTTAGGATGTTGAAAGAAGCTACGTAAGCTAGCTTTGACATCTTTTCTTCTTTTTCCTCCAAGCCTATAATTATATTCAACCCAATCTACACTGGACCAAGGGTGCAAAGACATTTTCCTGATCTTCTATTGTGCCTAGAAAGTAGGTAGTGTGATTTGTTTTACACAAGCTAAAGGTAAGACATGTCTTACCAAAAGTTTGATTCTAATTTTACATGATTGAGTTACTCTACTTAGACCGACAAACTGACAAAACACAAGCCATACATGCACATTTTCCTTAAAAATTCAGATTGTTTAAAATCTGAATCTCTAAGTGTAAAATCTTAAGGGTGCTACCCTTTTTTCAATTAATCAAACCTGCTCATAATGCTCAACCACCTTACCATTCAGTGCCTGCAATTTCTCATCTAAGATGAGTTGTTGATTCAGCAGCTATAAGTATGGCTTCTAATTTTTTCATTCATGTTCTCTTTCATGATATGATGTTCATAAAAAAAAAATTGAATACCATAGCCTATATATCTAACTTAATTGGGGTTGTTAACTATGTTGCTTTAGGAATATTTTGGTTATCAACAACTTAATTGGCAGTGGAAAAGGATTTTGGCTCTAAGTTATATTTAGCAGTGGATAGTCAAGAAATAGAAAGTAGTATAGTTGATGTTTCAGTTGCTTCAAGAAAACGTAGAAGAGATGAAGAGGAGGAAAAAGAAGAACTTGAACAAGCATTTTTCATTATTGTTAGTGCTGCCACTATGCTTTTGGGTGCAATGACTTGGTATTATGACAATTACTTTGTTAAGGAACTGTTAGAACTTTGGCAAGCGTACCAAATATGTTGTTGTAAAAGTTCGTCTCCACAGGGACTTGAGTTTACTTAGTAAATTCAAATAAAATTCAACAGCTTAACAGTTTGTGTACAAAGAGTGTAAGCGAAAGTTCATTTGATTTGTGCGATAACTAAATTTACGAATATAACGAATATGGAAACTTCAAAAACAAATAAAACAAGTTTAGTTTAATTCATGAAAAGTGTAGGATTGGATTTCGTTGTTCTTACCCTTAGTATTCAATTAATGTTACCATGCATAAATCATTTTCTATCCTTATTGATGCACACATTAAGTTATCTCAAATCGATTCCTCGCATTTGAGAATCTTAAGAATATTTACTAAATATCGATTCCTCGCATATCAAATAAATATCCCAGCATTAAAATCATAATGGCATGCTTTATGCAATCAGAACGTTATGCCCTATTCCTAGCAACGTAACGTAACGAGACAAATCATTCAGTTCAAATCCTAAGATTACTTTCCAGTCTCACTTAGGATTAAGTTCATGAAACTAGTGATCAAGTAGAATCAAGCTTTAAGGATGGAATGAAATTACCAATAAGGAATAAAAACGATTCATGCATATAGTAAATATTAAAAGAGAGACATAGGGTTAAGAAGAGCACGTCCAATCCTTAGAGAAGCTTAGGCGATCATGGAGAGAACTTTCTCAAGAGAAGAATTGGTGAAGCAAATCATCACCGAATCTTTCCGGCAGAGTCTCCCCTATAATCCTCACCTCTCTCACTCTCCTAAACTACCTAGTAATAAATTTTAAGAATCCTAGGGCTAAGAATTGAGACAAGGCAGCCAAAGAAGTGAAGAATGCATGGTCATACCTCCAATTTTGTTCCCTATTTATAGTTTTCTACCTCCTGTCAGCTTCACTCGCCCAGGCGAATAGTTTGTTCATTGTTTGCTCACCTGGGCTATCTTTATCACCTTGGAACTTGAAGCTCGCCTGGGCGAGCCAAATGAACTGGAACTGGTCGCCTGGGCAAGTTAGAAACTTAGTGCTGAAGAATTCTTTGGGCTTGAATGGAATTTGGGTCTGTTTTGCTTGTAACACCTCCCATGTTTGCTTTTTAAGTCCCTTTTGCTTGCTTTGCTTGTTCGGAAGCTTTTGGAATTCCTCGAACCTATCAAAATGCAAAATATGATTGGACAAATCTTCCCAAAACATGAAAACATTATTCATCCAAGTACTAATTACAACTAACTAGGTTTTAGGGCAAGTTTATAGATAAATTTAGCGAAAACCAAAGATAAATTGCCTTCATTGTAGTCCTAATTTTACTAAGATATGACACTTATCAACTTCCCCCAACGTAGAATCTTGCTTGTCCTCAAGCAAAGTAACAAAAAGATACTTTTTAATATGAACACGTTTTGTAAAGAATCAACTTCCAAAAAGTGATCAGAACAATTTTTTAACTAGTCAACCTTAAGAACTTTGAAAATACAAAAAGATAGAATTTCACAAAATCAAATGAGATTAAGATCAATTCACATTTCATTTCTACAGAACATCAGAGGAGAATACTTGGTTGATTCAAACAGAGGAAAACCTCTCAAATGTGTTTAATTCTTCCACATGTAAGTGTTTATTTCTCAATTCCAACATTGATATGTCATAGATTGATTTTGTAGTTCATTTCCCATCAAATCATAGTACATACTAATCATGGATCATTAGGGCTTTTATGGTTTGGACTTCCGCTTGCCCATTGGTCTGGGGATGATAAGGTGAGGCCATTTTATGTCTAACACTGTAGTTTAAAGAACTTTCTTAAGTTGGACGTTGCAAAAATGAGATCCCCCATCACTGATCAACACTCGGGGTGTCCCAAACCTTGAAAATATGTTTTTCTTCAAGAAGCGAATAACTGTCTTTGCATCGGCATGTTGTGCAGCTATTGCTTCTACCCATTTAGTCACATAATTCGCTGCTAATAAGATGTATTCATTTGAATATGATGATGGAAATGGACCAATGAAATCTATTCCCCAGCAATCAAAAGCTTCGACCTCTAGAATATTTTGTAATGGCACTTCATTTCTTCTAGAGATTCCACCTGTTTTTTGGCAACTATCATATCTCTAGACATATTCATGGGCATTTTTAAACAATGTAGCCAATAGAATCCTAACTGTAGGACTTTTGCAGCAGTCCTATCTCCATTGTAATGGCCTCCATAAGGTGAACTAATGCCACAAGATGTTTCTTGCCTCCCCCTTAGTTACACACCTCCTCAGAAGATTATCTGCTCCTACTTTGAAGAGGTTAGGATCATCCCACACAAAGTAGTTGGCATCCTTGAAAAATTTCTTTCTTTGGTGCCATGTATAATCACCAGGAATTGAACCAACTGCTTTGAAATTAGCCATTTCTGCAAACCATGGCCTTCCTAAAATGTTGAATAGCTTTTCATCAGGGAATTCCTCTTGAATTTCAAGATCTTGTGTGGCTACCTCTTCACTAGTAAGTCTGGAAAGATGGTCAGCTACATGATTTTCACACCCTTTCTTATCCTTGATTTCTAGATCAAATTCTTGTAAAAATAGAATCCAACGGATAAGTCTAGGTTTAGAATCAAATTTGACTAACAAGTATTTTATTGCAGCATGATCAGTAAAAATTACCACTTTGGATCCTATCAAGTATGATCTAAATTTTTCCAAGGCATACACTATTGCAAGAAATTCTTTTTCAGTGGTTGCATAATTGATTTGAGCATCATTTTAAACCTTACTTGCATAATTTATGACATGGAAAACTTTGTTTTTCCTTTGACCCAAACCTGCTCTTACAGCATAATCACTTGCATCACACATTATTTCAAAATCAAGATTCCAATTTGGTGCAGTGATTATGGGTGCAGAAACTAGTTTTTGTTTCAAAGTTTCAAAAGCTGTAAAGCATGCATCATTAAAATGAAATGGGACTTCTTTATTTAAGAGATTGCTTAATGGCTTAGCAATCTTGGAAAAATCTTTGATGAACCGCCTATAGAATCCTGCATGTCCCATAAAACTTTTGATGCCTTTGACCATTTGTTTGTGGAGGTAATTTTTCAATGACATCTACTTTGGCTTTGTCCACCTCAATGCCCTACATAGAAATCTTGTGTCTAAATACAATACCTTCAGTCACCATAACGTGACATTTCTCCCAGTTAAGCACAAGATTTGTCTCAATACATCTTTTTAGAACAATATCCAGTTAGACAGGCATAAATCAAAAGAAGTACCAAATACAGAAAAATCATCCATAAATACTTCAATGCTTTTTTCAATAAGATCAGAAAAGATAGCAAGCATGCATCTCTGAAAGGTAGCAGGTGCATTACAAAGACCAAAAGACATTTTCCTATAAGCAAAAACACCGAAGGGACAAGTAAAAGTTGTTTTCTCTTGGTCCTTAGGATCAACATTGATTTGATTGTATCCTGAATAACCATCAAGAAAACAGTAATATTGCTGACCTGCTAGTCTCTCCAGCATTTGATCCATGAAAGCTAGTGGAAAATGATCCTTTCTGGTGGCTTTGTTGAGCTTCCTGTAATCAATGCTCATCTTTATCATTTTTAACCATAGTTATACCACCTTTCTTGGGTACTACTTGTACAAGACTTACCCACTGACTATCTGAGATAGGATATATCATTCCAGCTTCCAGTAGTTTGACTACTTCTTTTCTAACAACTTCTTTCATGGTTGGATTGAGACGTCTTTGAGGCTGAGCTACAGGTTTATAATCCTCTTTCATTAAAATTCTATGCATACAATAAGGACTAATACCTGTTAGGTCTGACAATGTCCAACCAATGGCTTTATTATTTTCTGCAAAACTTTTACCAATTTCTTTTCTTCTTCCTCAGAAAGATTGGCGTTAATGATCACTGGTTTTTCAGAATTACCTGCAAGAAAAACATATTTTAAATGTGACGTTATTAATTCCAGCTTTGGTTCTTCTTTCTGCTTCTCTTCCTTTATTTCTTCAAAGAGAGATTGGTGATAAGGAATCTCTTTGCAGGTGTTCAATTGTTGAAGATGTAACGACTCAACTTATAATTTGTTTTTATTGATTTTTAGATGAAATTTTTTTCGATTTGATTAAAAATACCAAACCACAAATTTCCATTACTGAGTAATATTTATAATTCTGAAGTAACATATAATAAGAGTACAAAAGATTTTTCCTCACCGATTGATATTTATAAATCTGATGTACAATAAAATACAGACTGATATCAATTCTATTACATAGTACAAACAACTAAAACACTCCGTAACAAAGAAATACATCTTCAAAATATTACATCTTCAAACAAAATTCTCTTCTTGTAGATAGCTAATAGTCTCTCTTTGCTGTTCATCTGCTCGCTCGAATAAAATCAAGGTCATAGCAGGTGTCAACCGACACAAAGTACAGGGTAAGTTTATGATAAACATAATTTAAGTAACAGAATATATTCAATATGCAGGTATTCATAATAACATCCTTAAAGATGCATGATTCTCTTAGACTCTTATCATGATGCAGAATTCTCTTAAACTCTTTCAATATTTGGTACCAATTGTCAAGATAGCCTCATCCCTGTGGCACAGAAGTTATCCGACCAGTCAGGGTCTCCTGGTGTTGCACAGGTTCTCACCCACACTTCATGTGATCATCATGGGTGGTGTGATTCCCCACCGCAAGAGTCACCCCCCAGCTTAGACACCTTTTGTCTGAACGCACGAACTCAGTTCCTGCAGCTATCTGACACATCTCCTCTTTGAGGCAACTCTTATATACACCTCCACTTTGAGGCAAATCTTATGAGACACATCAACATGTAGTATCAATTGTCAAGATAGTCCCATCTCAGTGGTCCAGAACTTATCCGACCAGTCAGGGTACCCCAGTGTTTCCTAGGTTCTCACTCACACTTCATGTGATGTGATTCCGTGCTGCAAGAGTCACCCCCTAGCTTAGACTTCTCTTATCTGAACGCATGGACTCAGTTCTTGTAACTATCTGACCACCTCCTCTCTGAGGCAACTCTTATAATACACATGAGATGGTTTCACTTATGCATGACTCATTCATTTTATCAACTCATATGTATTTTCCACATCAATCTCCAATCATTGTCTCACATAATTTACTCAGAGATTCAATATAAATCAAGTACAGAACTCAGCTTGTTATTCATGTACAGAAACTCAACATATCATTCATGTACAGAGATTTATAGAAACACTCAACACCACATAAAACTTCATTCAAGCATTCAATCATGTAACTATAACTCAAGTCCAACAATTTCTCAGATACAAGTCATACTATATAGAACTTCAAGCATTTATTCAAACACAAACAACACTTAAACTATCTTTATCATAAAACTTCCCATACATACCTTATAACCTCTTATGAAGCTTGTCTATCTCTTCCTAATGGTACTAGCTTCTACACGTGGTCTTCAAGGGAAAGTGGAGTCTCTTTATGCTTTGGAAAGGAAAGGATGAAAATGAAATGAAAGAGATGGGAGAGAGATTCACGTGAAGGTGTAGTAGAATGAAGTCTTGAGAATGACTTCCACTTAAGGCCTCCCCCCGCCCTTTATATAGAGTTTGGAAAATAATAGAATATTTACAAAAATCTCCTAAGTCATGATGCTTCCATTACAAGTGTCCCTACACTTGTCATGACCTTTACAAGTGTCCCACCACTTGTCATGGTCTTGAAGCTTCTTCCCTCTTTCTTCCAAGTGTCCTTCCACTTGGCAAATCATGAAGCTTCTCCATGGTTCTCCATCTTTCACGTGACCATCTAATAAATAGGAGAATATTTTTCTTTTCTTCATGCCATCTTGTACACATGTCCTTCAAGGCATGACACCTTTGTTCCAAATGTCCTCTT
Organism: Glycine tomentella; assembly: GCA_007407185.1. Classification (NCBI taxonomy): domain Eukaryota; kingdom Viridiplantae; phylum Streptophyta; class Magnoliopsida; order Fabales; family Fabaceae; genus Glycine; species Glycine tomentella. The sequence goes on along the minus strand of PYAF01002908.1, from coordinate 269,776 downwards.
ACTTGGCATGTTCATGAAGTTTTTTTCTTCTTCTAGCTTAATCACGTGGACAACCAAGAAGGAGGAGAAAATTTACTTTCTTTCCTACTACTTTGTATAAATAATTCCCAAAGCATGATGGCTTCTTATCCCTTCATCAATGGTAGTTTACAAGTGACTAGATGTTTCTTAAGTCTTCATGATGGTATCTTATCATTTTAATTTATGAAGCTTAAGATATTTTTCTATTTATCATGTTTTCATTTTCTTAAAGAGAAGAAAGTTATGTGATTTTCCTTATATCCACATGTCACCTTTTATGAAGAAAAAGAATTCAATTTAAAGATAGCTTCACACATGGCATTCATTGGAAGAAGTAAAATTCAATTTGAATTCATCTTCAAACATGACCTTTTATAGGAAGAAGTAAAGTTCAATTTGAACTCTTCTACCTAAAGGATAATATTAAATAATAGAACTCTAGAGTTTTCCAGAAACTGACTTTAATTACGGTATAAATTGCTCACAAGTAGTCTATACAGAGTGCTACACAGACTTTACATACAAGACTGCTCTTACCTTAATCTGATTGGTCCATACTACTTTTGACCCTCAAAATTACTAAACAATTTTATTAAATAAGTCTATATATACTACAATTAAGAGAAAATTTCATAGATTTTATTTATCATTTTCCCATATTTTTCTGATGCTTGAATTCTTGTGAATAAAGTTTCAAAGTTATTACCGTATAAAATTCATAGAAATTTTATTCTAGGGTTTTCTGTCACAAAGTATTTTGATAATCTGCCATCTAAGAGTATTCTGTAATTTCATCAAGTTTTCACAAAATCTCAAAGGGTGTCTCAAACAGTTTTAGTCTCAAGGGTATTATGGTAATTTCAAAAGTATCCAAGGGTATTTGTGTAATTTTCACCTTAAGGGCATTTCTGTAATTTCTGCTTCAAGGGAAGGGTAGTATGGTCATTTTTAAACTATTTTTTTGTAATATCTCTAATTAATATTTTGCCCAAATAACTTAAATATAGATCAATCAAGTCTCACATAACCTAACACCCATATCAAATAATTGTGCAATAAACATTTTGACCATACATTTGTAGTTATTGAAATTTTAGGGTGTTACAAAAGATATTCTGATATTTCTTTATCTTCATCTTCTTCTTGAAATGCTTCAGTTAATGCTTTCTCCAAGCCATCTTTCATGTTAAGAAATCTTTTAGTGTCAGAGATTACCTCATCCAGAACTTCGACTCTAAAACATTCTTTTTTATCTGTGAGATGCTTCATGGCTTCAAGGACATTGAACTACACTTCATCATCTTCAACTCTCACAGCAAGTTTTCCTTCATTAACATCAATTAAGACCTTGGCTGTAACACCCTAAAATTTCGATAACTTAAACTATATGTGTGATGTATTCCTTGTATTATTTGAATTCTTTATTAATTAGGATTAGTTGAAATGTTATTTGAATTATCCATGTGTCATTGCTTGGTGTAGATGTCAGGTTATGCGAAGGTTGTTTGAGCTGCGTTGAATTGTGTGATTCCGAGTTTGACCCAAATAGTAAAATCATCATTCTGGATTGATTAACTGTTGGATCTCGTTTAAATTTTAAAGATAGATTTCTAACCCATATATCTAATAACGATATCAGATTAGCGTTTCATCAACATCAATATTATTCAGCGGAAGCAAAGAATCGTTTTCTTGATTCATTATGTATGGAAATCAAATTATCAGACAACATACAGATAAAGCACATAATATAAGCCCCTACTGATCCAGTTTCTCATAAAAGAACGAAGACAGATAACGAAAAGTTTATGTAAGGACCCTCACTTTCAAATGTTAAATTTTGAAATAATCATCGATATCTAAATATCGAAATCTCAATAATGGAATTTAACGATTATTTAGCGTAGGATTTTCATGACATGAATCGAACTATAATTCTGTCGACTTTTACCGTGAGGTAACTTTTGTCAATTTTTACCATAAGTTAACTTTTGTCGATTTTACCATGAGGTAACTGGTGTTGATTGTACCATGGGGTGACTTATGTCGATTTTTACAGT
>PYAF01002908.1:233024-244167 GCA_007407185.1 Glycine tomentella | reverse complement strand
ATCAAAGCCTTGTGAATTCTATTTCTTAAACTAATTGACTTAATGAATGATGTGAATGCAATGCACTTGGATCACCAGAAATGCTTCTTCCTTTTACATTTAATCACAAGTTATTCTTCAATACTTCAAGGCATGTTGAAAGCTAAAACCAAGCTTGATTCTTTGTCCATTCTTCAAGTGATTCCTTTGAAACCAACACTTGGAACTTGAAGCTCGCCTGGGCGAGCGAAATGAACTGGAACTGGTCGCCTGGGCGAGTTAGAAACTTAGTGCTGAAGAATTCTTTGGGCTTGGATGGAATTTGGGTATGTTTTGCTTGTAACACCTCCCATGTTTGCTTTTTAATCCCCTTTTGCTTGCTTTGCTTGTTCGGAAGCTTTTGGAATTCCTTGAACCTATCAAAATGCAAAATACGATTGGACAAATCTTCCCAAAACATGAAAACATTATTCATCCAAGTTCTAATTACAAACTAACTAGGTTTTAGGGCAAGTTCATAGATAAATTTAGTGAAAACCAAAGATAACTGCCTTCATTGTAGTCCTAATTTTACTAACATATGGCACTTATCAGGAACCTGCCCAAAATTTGGAATTAGAAAGGTATAGTTTCCTCAATCACTTATATAGGGGAACAAAAACTGATTGCATTGAACAATTAAGGGTAAGTAAAAAATCATTTTTTAAGCTTTGTAGAATTTTACAAGAGAAAGGGCCATTGATAAAAACAAGAAATGTTCCTATAACTGAAGTTGTGGCAATGTTTTTGCATATCCTTGCTCACAACCTAAAGTATAGAGTTGTATATCCATGGAAACAATTAGTAGGCAATTCAAGAATGTCCTGCGAGCTATAATGAAAGTAAGCAAAGAATATTTTAAGGTACGTTTGTCATTTGTTAGTAATTATAAGGTACTTTAAGTGATTACAACTTATTTTTTATTTTGAAATGTTTTTAGAATTCGATTGGAGCACTTGATGGGATACATATTCCAGTAACAGTTACTACAGAAGATAGACCTAGATATCGTAATAGAAAAGGTGATATCTCTACAAATGTTTTAGGAGTTTGCGGTCCAGATTTAAGGTTTATATATGTGTTGCTTGGGTGGGAAGGGTCAACAGGAGATTCTCGAGTTTGCGAGATGCTTTGTGTCGTCAAAACTGTCTCCATATTCCAAGTGGTAATATCATGAAATGATGATACTTTATATATAATATTGAACCAGTACATATCATTTACATATCAAAATTTAATTTGGTTTTACATATATTTACAACTGGAATCTTACATGACCAACAAAAAAATCGAAGAACTAACTAAGAAAGAGTTGATTAACAAAACACAACTCTTTCCCAAAAAGAATTCCAACGTCATTACGTCGGCTTGGCGGCTCCAACAAAAAGAATCTCCCTCCAAGGTCACCTACTGCTGCTCATTTGCTCCCACGAACAAAAGTTCGCAATTATCACAGGTACCAACCACACGGTACAACAAATACAAGGGTGTGTTTATTATATAAAACCAACAAACATCAGATAACAACAATTGTGAAGGAAACAACATTACCCACCACAATCATTAACAAAAATCCATGATTCCAATACATACTCAACAAACCAATCATCCAATGCATTTTACAACTTAAACAATCATGCATAGAATGATGAATGCACTGGCTCATCTATCAGCATGCAATGTGGTACCATCTCTCGGAAATAGTCTCTCACAAGAAAATGATTCACCACCTATCAGGACCACCCTATCGTGCATTGGCCATTCCCCCACCCGATGATCAGCCAGCATCGCTAGCGAATTCCAAACCTGATGACCCCTTAGTACCTGCGTTCTCAGCCCACTGAAACCCACAGGTATGCGAATGCCTTCATTCTATTTTCACACATACAAATGAAGTATGAAACATGGGCATCATCAATGCATGACCCGACTAGGAACAAATCCTTCCTCGTAAGGGTAACCCATCATGCACCCCCATGTACATACGTGACACACCAATGTGGGCTCATCGATGCACTGACTGTGGCTAGGAACAAATCCATCCTCACAAGGGTAACCAACCGGTCATTGCATCCCACCTGTACATACACAACTTACAACCATGGGCACCATCAATGTATGACCTGGCTAGGAACAAATCCTTCCTCGCGAGGGTAACCAACCGGTCATTGCATCCCACCTGTACATACACAGCTTACAACCATGGGCACCATCAATGTATGACCTGGCTAGGAACAAATCCTTCCTCGCAAGGGTAACCAACCAGTCATTGCATCCCACCTGTACATACACAGCTTACAACCATGGACACCATCAATGTATGACCTAGCTAGGAACAAATCCTTCCTCACAAGGGTAACCCGTCATACACCCCATGGGTATCCATGTATATCCACACACAATGACATTGTTCACATCAACATTATCTCTCATAAATGTCGTTATCAACCTCAACATCATCATCATGCATATCAATATCATCTCATTTGAACATCATCAACTACATCAACATTATTTCATTTAAACATCATCAACTACATCAATGACATCTCAATTTCAATATTACATCTCAAGCAATCATATTTCACATCTATACGTAATACATATGCTTGAGATTCACATTCCCCAAGTTTTCAGACAATCCAAATTTCATACATTCATAATTCATCATATCACAAGACTGATATTTTTATGAAAATTCTAAATTAAAGAGGAGGACTACAATATAGAAAACACACTCTTATACCCATTTAAAAATTTAATAAAAAATTAAATAGGAAAACGTATTATAAAATTTTGGGCAGAGTCTCCTCTGTAATTAAGACTTTTTCCAAAAATTCAATCATTACAACAACAATATCATTCATAGTTTTATCCATCAACAAGCCAATACATCGCATCTCATTAGTTAAAAACACAGTTTTTCTTGAAAATGAGCACACACAAGAACAAACACACATCAATCATAAATATATTACATCCCATTAGTTAAAAACGTAGTTGTTCTTGAAAACCAACACACAACAGGGACAGCCAGTTATCTTCATAGTTGGACTCCTTGGCTCCCAACTATGGTATCTAAAATATCGCCAAAATAATAAACCCCCCTTACCTAACTATATCCCTATGTTAGCTCTTTGAAACGTCGTTTTGAGATTTCTCAAGTTCACGTGCTTTGGTCCAAACGTAGAGCAATATATACCAAATTGAAGATAATTTAGTATATATTTCATAAACAAGGCTAACGTTAGCATTCAGGGTCAAATACCCACTCAAATTTAAAAAGAGGCTAAAATGGTGTTTTGGGAATCCACATTAAAAGACATCATTTTGAAATTCCGATCACACCAATGTGACAGGGTTCAACAAGGATCACAGAAATGACATCATTTTCATAAAAAGGAGACTTTTACAACATCTCATTTTCAAAGGATTTTCAAAGGAAGTATAGAAACAATCAATAACGTTACCTGAATCACAAGAGACATCAAGAGAGGCTTAAACTAGCTAGAAGAAGACAAAGGAAACTAAGATTACCTTAAGGGTGATGGTGGGAGGTGGCTTGGCTGTTGGGAGGAAGAAAAATCACAAATTTCGTGATTTGGAGGTTGAAATACGTATTTATCACCGCCTTGACTCGCCCAGGCGAGCAAAAGTGCCTGCAAGATTCGCATGGGCGAGCTGACCAGATTCTAGAATTTTTGCTTCAGTGAAAAATTGATTTCTCACGCTCCATGCATTATTTTGACAATTCCAACGGTCAAATGTTACTTACGTGGGTTATGAATCAATATGTAAAAGTTTGACATGATCCAACAGTTAATAAATCCAGAAAGGTGATTTTACTAAAATAGCTTTTGGGTTAAACTCGAAATAACTCCATTTCAGCGCAGCTAAAACAAATCCCCCCATAACTTGACATCTACATCAAGCAATTGCACATGGATAATTCACATAACATTTCAATTAATCTAAACTAATCAAATAGTCAAATAACACAAGAAATGCTTCAAAAATCTACTTTCAGTTATCGAAATTTCAGGGCATTGCAACAGGTAAATATTTTCTTGTGGATATACAAATGGCCTTGGATTTTTAGCACTTTATCTATAATAACCAAGGCTAAAAAAATTTATTGTGGCCTGTCTGTAATCTGGCGCGAATAGTGCTGATCCGACGCCAGTAGGGCCAAAAGTGGCGCCATTAGAGCCAGAGTGCACCAGAAGACCATTTCTCTCTGGAATCTGGCGCGATTAGCGCGGGAAGGTGGGCAGGGCCACTATAAAAGGCCTAATTGCATGAATTGTGAGCCAAAACCTCCATCTTCTTCTTCCTTCTTCGTTTTCCATGATTAACAAGCTTGGAAAGCTGAACCCACTCAACCATTGACCAAAACACTTTACTTCCAACATGAAAGTTGAAGGGAACTACTCAATGAGCTAGGGATTTTCCCAAAGTTTGATTTCTGAGGGGAAAGGAGGCGTTTTAAGGACATGCAAGCTTGGAGAAGTTGTCCTCTAGCCTTCCTTCTCCATTTAGAGGTAAGAAACACAAATTCTACTGATTATTTAAGAATTTGTTCTTGAGATAAATAGTGACCCATTTGAGTTAGAGCTGAAATTAGGCTTAGGTCCTTTAGAAAAGTATGTTTAGGAGGTTGTTGTGCTGAAGGTTTAGCCTTGAAATATAATTTTTGTGGACTTTGGAATTTGGCTCTAAGGAATGTATGAGTAGGAAAAATGTTGGTTAAATTGATGATATTGTGATATGTATGAGCCTAGTGCTTTTACAATATGTGCTCAGGAGGCTATATAAATGGTGAAAATGTGTTGAAATAACCGTTTTAGCCTTATTGATAATCATTGAGATTTGGCAGGGATAGAGTATTGAACTCTTTTAATTGACTTATACAGAGTCTTTGGGAGACTCTAGTGCCTTGGTTAGGCCGAGATATATCCTGTTGGGGGTCTGTAAGTCACTGGTTAGGTGACTAGTTCTTATAACTTAGAAAAAGAGGTTTAAATGGAAAAGAATCGCGTTCCTTTTATTTCTAATGGTTGAGAACCGTTGTTGATTACTTGTGTGCCTTTGTATAGGGCGTGACACCAAGGGTGTCAGTGGTGATGACCATAGTTCAGGGATTGGATAACATAGCGCTGTGTTGCCAGGTAAGTTCTTTGTTCTTGGGAGTGTTTCCCATTGCCTGAGTTCAACCATACTCCGAGGGAGTGATGGTTGCATACATGATTCATATGCATTGAATTGGATGTTACTACTTTCTTCATGATAATATGTATGCTTGTTTTTGTGCCTTGTCTATCGTTGCCTTTTGGATAGATTTTATGGCCAGTTAGATAGATATGGACCTCCCTAGAAGTAAAGCGCAATCATACACCCTTTACTCACGTAAAGGGTGTATGATCCCTTAAGACCAGAGATAGGTGGTCCCGTCGCGGTTGAAGCCTATTCTCGGAGGTGCCATATAGGTGCATCCATATGTAAAGGGGTAGCTCCCGATGGGATGGCATAAGCGCGAGTTCCAGCCTCACACTGGGGACTGAGAGTCCCGATGCTGATGATGATGCATCTTTGGTGGGCGTAGTACCACAGATACACATTAGAGCTAGAGAATGTCTATGTGTTGTTGTGAGGGCTAGAAGGCCTGGTGTTGTGATGCCTTTGATGTTATCATGGAAGTGAGCCAGGGGGAGGAGAAGCCTCTGAGAATCCTGAGCTTACTGACATTGTATCTCACCCCATGTGTGGGGATTATATTTTGCAGGTGATGCATCTGGTAGAGATGACCCCCAGGGCGGGAGGCCCCAATAGGGACAGGCATTGTATAGCTATTTGGGCAGTATTTTGAGAGCATTGTGGCTCACTGTTTATGTTTATCATGTATTTTGTACTCTTGCAAGGGAAGATGTGCGTGCACATATATTTTGGATCCTATATGGATTGTAATATACAGACGTTGTATACTTTGTACTCTCTTGTGAGGATGTGATATGTGAGATCATGACACAGGGTGCCTATTCTTTTGTATAGCTTCAGTGGTGATTTTTGATGATGTATATATTTATATAGATTCATGTGGTTTCTGTTTCTCCTGATATATTTGTATGGACATTATTGTCTTTACCTGGCTTTCTTTATGTTCTCTGGATCGAAAAGGCTTGTTGTTGTGCCGTGGCACTTGTATATGTAGTTATGGATACTTACCATACATAATGAATCAGGAATATGGTTTTTAAAGGAAATGGTGATGATGTCAAGTCTTTTTGAAAACGCTTCCATTGGTTTTAATTGTTTTTTTAAATTAATTACTGCATTAATCTGATTAAGTAACTTTTAATACACCAGATGCATACGGGGTGTTACATTATCGAGGGACTAGATATCATCTTAATGAGTGGATCGGAAACACCCCTCAAAACTACAAGGAGTTATTTATTCTTCATTAAGCAAGTGCAAGGAATGCTATTGAAAGGTCATTTGGGATATTGAAGAAAAGATGGAGTATATTAAGGACTCTTTCTTTTTTTTTATATAAAAACACAAATAAGAATTATTAATGTTTGTTTCATGCTACATAATTTCATAAGGAATGAACAACAAAGTGATCCAATTTTGGAAGCCCAAGACTTGGAACTTTTATTTGTTGTTGACAATGAGTTAACCAATCAACAAATGGAAATAGTCACAAGCAATAACGGAGATGAAGTCACAACTATCCAAGCAACTGAGGAATGGACAAGATTTCGTGATACTTTGGCAATTGATATGTTTGCTACCTATCAAATAAGAAGAAACTTTGATTAGGTAGATGTATTTTGTTTCTTATGTGTAATTGATTCTATGCTCATGTATGTGTGATACTTTGGATTTTTGTATTTCATAATACTTTGGATTTTGTTTTCTTTTCATGTGTAATTAAATTTATATTTTCATACAATGCTAATTTGACATATCTTACCTTTATATATGTGCAATTATGTATGTGAGATTATTATTTTTTTGGTCTAGAAAAATGGAATCAAGCAATGTGAAGAACAAGTCAACTAGAGAAAGAAAGATGGCTAGTGAGGACACCATACTGCAACTTAAAATTTATCCAAGCATTTTGGAGTTCACCTCATGGCAAATAATGTTAAGAACTGTTTTAAGCTTTGGAGAACATGGTATGGAATTGTGAGGGATATTCTTAGTCAAAGCGGATTTGACTTGGATAGCACAAAGTACATGATTACCGTTGAAAATGAAATTGCATGGAATGAATATGTTAAGGTAGTCAATCATCTTTTTAATTTTATTTATTATTCAACTCTAGTTATTATTTGTGTCATTATTAACTTGTTTCTATTTTTTTCAAGTCACATGAAGAGGCCAACCGATTTCGATTCAAAGTCATTCCTAATTGGGATGATATTGTAGACCTATGTGCAAAGGGTAGAGCTACTAGACTCGGAGCAGAAAATGCATTAGATGCGGATGATATCATGAGCAAAAAATCAAATGAAGAGGAAGTGATTCACAGTGTGAGTATTGACTTACAGGGATCAAGTTCTGCCACAAGGAAAAACATTCACCCAAGAGTGGAGAGAAAGAAGGGATGATTTCCTCAATGAAAGAAGTAGCCGAGTCATTGAAAGAATTTGTTGAAGTGACTAAGAAGAAGATGGAGACTAAAAAAAGATGGAGATAAAAGAAGCTTAAGAAGTGGTACATGAAGTGGTGAATGAGCTAGATAGTATACCTAATTTTAATGGTGTACTTCGGCATAAAGCAATCAATTGGTTGACAGAAAATCCCATTAAGTTTGCAATTTTAAAAGCTCTTCCATTGGATGAGAAGGAGGATTACATCTAGTCTTTTATGCCTTGATGCCAAATGAAAGGTACATTTGATGTCCTGACAAATATACTAATGTTGTTATATATAGATTGCTTACATACTGGAAATTTTATGTATGTGTTGGTGTCTCATTGATTCTAATTGTGGTTGTGATGAGGACATCAAAGGCCAACCCAACATCAAAGACCAACCCAAGACCAAGACCCAATACAAGGCATAGGAGGGCCCATGACAAGAGCAAGAGCTAAAAAAAAACAAGAAGCTTTGCAACATATAATGGCTAATCTGAGGGCAATCCAATTGCATGAGGGGACCCAAAATCTAGAGGGCTGCATGAGTGGACTACTAGTCACATGTATTGCTTGCTTGGAGTGATAATAAAAGCAATTATTGACTTTGGCATTTAATAAAAAAATAATAGTAATAAAGTGCTTGAAGCTGATTTTGAGACCTGGACCTCAAGCTTAGTTATGTTTGATTTAACCACTAAGTCATTTTTAGTTATTCTTACAATGTTGAGATTTTAATTTTCTTTTATTTTCTACCAAATGCATGAGACCGAATTTGTATAAATCAATCCTGAAGTGAATAGAGAAGGGATCTTTAGCTGTTGGAATTTTATCCTTAGCTTGAGTATTTCTCTGCTAGGGTTCTTCCTTGAACCATTTGATCTTATCAAGAATTCTTCAATTCTTGTGGCGATCCTTAAGGCTTATCAAACATTTGTTTGTGGCGCCTATCTGCTTCTTCCTTTGCACCATTTCTATTCCTTGTTTAAATTTTCGTATTCCTGATTCTGTGATTTCACCCCGAATTTCTTATTGTCATAATTCTCATTTTACGCATCCTTTTTCGGTGTTTTTTGTGTCTAAATTGCATTTCCGAAAGTCCTCTTTCACCTCATTTTGGAATCGGTCCAATCCGAGTTCTATAGGCCGAGAAATACATAAAAATTAACAATAAGATTCTAGCTTTGTTGGTGTGCGAGTTCCAACCTAGAATTGGTCCGAAATTGTATCAAGGCAAGGGGATTCTCATCATTTGGTATTTAGAGCAAGGTACTAGGGTTGGAAATAAGGCTGATTTCATCCATCATGTTCTGCATTTTTGGGTAACCCTAAAACCCTAAATTTTGTTTGCTCAATTTGAATTGTGCATTTCTGTTGCAGCCTTGTCTTTGGTCATTATGTAGTGTTTCAATTTCTTGGTTTGTCATTTTCTTCAATTCTTGTTCAGTTCATATAGTTCTGCATTTGTGTTCTTAGAGTTCATCCCATGTTCATCATTGTTCATAAACTTTAATCCTTTTAATCCATGTGATTTGGGCTAAGTTTCTGTTGAGTGTTAAATATTGGCTTGTTTTGTTTGGAATTTTAATTCAGTTGCATTCTCAGCTGCTGCAACTTCAAAGCTTCATTACATAATTACATATTTCATTATTAGAAGCATTTTGACTATATAAAAAAAAACAAAAAAAAAGAAAGAAAAAAAAATCTGCAGCAAAAGAAGTATAAAAGAAAAAGCACATCAGCTTTGTTCATTATTTTCATTGCACCCCACTTGTTTGACAAAATTCCTAAGTGTCAAGTGTCTTATCTAATCACTATTTTTCCATAAAATTAAAGTTTGTCTTGCTTGTTTGTTGGTATTGAAATTGTTCTTTACTACTTTGCGTGTGTTGGTGCTAGAATTTTGTTTAAGCTCTGTGATTGTTACCTTTAAAGTACGTCTTGATTATAGATTATTTTGGTTCAAGTAAGAACTTTAAGTTAGGGAAAGAGTGGTAAAAGGCAAAGAGTGAAACATTAGAGAAAAAGCCATAAAAGAGAGCACTATACACGAGTGGTACATCTTTGAGTATAAACACGTGAGAAGAGAGGTGAGGTACTATTACTTCATTTTTTTTGGTTCTTTACTTGAAATATGGCAGGTACAAGTGGTAATGGTACCCCTCCTCCAGGGGGAGACAATAGATTGCTTATTGATGCGATTACAGCCCAAATGCAAAGAATGTTGACAGAACATACCGAGGAATTGTATGGGAGAATTGAACAACTAGAAAATCAAGGAAATGGTGATGATGGTGGAGTAGAAGGAGGAGATGGAGAAATAATGAGGGTGATGCTAGAGAGGATAGAATTGAAGGAGTAAAGTTGAATATACCCACTTTTCAAGGAAAGAGTGATCCAGAAACATATTTGGAGTGGGAAATGAAAATTGAGAAACTATTTGCTTGCCACAATTACACTGAGGATAAAAAGATGAAGGTGGCAGCCATGGAATTCACTGACTATGCTCTCATCTGGTGAAACCAATTACAAAGGGAGAAGGTAAGATATGAAGAACCCATGGTGGACGGTTGGGAGAAATGAAAAGGTTGATGAGAAGAAGGTTTTTGTTCCTTCTCATTATCAAAGAGACCTTCATAACAAGCTCCAAAGACTTACCCAAGGTAGTAGAAGTGTTGACGAGTATTACACGGAGATGGAGGTTTCCATGATTAGAGCTAATGTTATGGAGGATCGAGAGGCTACTATGGCTCGTTTTCTACATGGGCTAAATAGTGATATAAGGGACGTTGTGGAGTTGGAGGATTTAGTACATCAAGCTTCTAAGGTGGAACAACAATTGAAGAGAAAGAGTGTCATGAGGAGGAGTTCATCTAATTTTCACTCTCTTGGTTGGAAGGACAGAAATAAGGAGGGAGGGTTATCAAGCAATCCCAATGTTACAGCTCAAAGAATTCAAAATAAGTCCGATGAGGCACTTAAGAAAGCAAGGAGTAGTGAGATTAAGTGCTTCAAGTGTTTGGGAAGAGGTCACATAGCTTCTCAATGTCCAACTAAAAAGAATATGTTACTTAAGGAGGATGGAGAAATAGTTAGTGATTCTTCTTCAGAATCTTCCCCATCCAACGATGAAGATGAGCATGAAGAGGAAAAAGAGTCAGAAGGAGATTTATTCATGATTAGAAGGATGTTGGGAAGTCAATCAGTTGAATTGGATGACTGTCAAGAGAAAATATTTTTCATGCGAGGTGCCTCATCCAAGGGAAGTTATGCTCTTTGATCTTTGATAGTGGGAGTTGCACTAATGTGGCTAGTGCAAGGTTGGTTTCAAAAATGAACTTGGAGACTAAGCCACACCCGCGACCATACAAACTTCAATGGCTTAGTGAAGATGGTGAAATGGCTGTGAATAGGCAAGTTGAAGTGGGTTTTTCCATAGGGAAATATGAAGATTCTGTTTTGTGTGATGTGGTGCCTATGGA
>PYAF01002908.1:197847-222452 GCA_007407185.1 Glycine tomentella | reverse complement strand
AGAATGGAGAAGCCAATGGCTGGATCTTATTAGACCTCACAGGTATCAGTCCTTCTCATTGTATGCATAGAATTTTAATGGAAAAAGAATATAAACTTGTAGCTCAGCCACAGAGACGCCTCAATCCAACCATGAAGGAAGTTTTCAGAAAGGAGGTAGTCAAGTTATTGGAGGTTGGAATGATATATCCTATTTCAGATAGCCAGTGGGTAAGCTGTATTCAGGTAGTTCCAAAGAAAGGTGGTATAACCTATTGGAGGTTGGAATGATATATCCTATTTGCAACAATGAAGAAAGAATTGCTTGCGGCAGTGTATGTTTTGGAAAAATTTAGATCTTATTTGATAGGATCTAAGGATGTGGTTTTTATTGATCATGCTGCTATAAAATATTTGTTAGTCAAAGCTGATTCTAAACCCAGACTTATCCGTTGGATTTTACTTTTGCAGGAATTTTATTTGGAAATCAAGGATAAAAAGGGGAGTGAAAATCATGTAGTTGAATATCTTTCTAGACTTACCATTGATGAGGTGACCACACAAGGTCCTGAAATTCAAGAAAAGTTTCTTGATAAAAAGTTGTTCAACATTGCAGAAAGGCAATGGTTTGTTGAGATGGAAAATTTCAAAGCAGCTGCTGCACTTTCTAATGATCTCACTTGGCACCAGATAAATAAGTTTCTCAAGGACTCTAAATACTTTGTGTGGGATGATCCTTATCTTTTTAAGGTTGGAGCAAATAATCTCCTGAGGAGATGTGTAACTCAGGGGAGACAAGAAGCATATTGTGGCATTTCCATAGTTCACCTTATTGAGGCCATTACAATGGAGAGAGGACTGCTTCCAAGGTCCTCCAATCTGGTTTCTATTGGCCTACATTGTGAAAGGATGCTTATGAATATGTTCAGAGGTGTGACAACTGTCAAAGAACAGGTGGAATCTCCAAAAGGAATGAAATGCCATTGCAGAACATTTTCAAGGTTGAAGCTTTTGACTGTTGCGGGATACATTTCATTGGTCCATTCCCATCATCTTACTTCTATTGGTTGTTGACTATGTAACAAAATGGGTGGAAGTAGTTGTTGTTTAACATGCAGATGCAAAGATCGTTGTGCAAGGATGCAAATATGTCTATGTTTGGTGTGAAACAGTTGTTTAAATAATCTAGTGTTTGTGTCATGTTTTTACATATCTATTTTTTTAATATGTTTGTAGTTTTGTATGTTTCATATGTATAATTGGTTTTTGATGAAATTTAAGTGTTTTTAATACCCTTTGCCCACCCAAGAGCAATTAAGGACTATCATTGCATGGCCTAGAGACACGCTTATTTTTTAGGAGGGGGCAAGTCCTTTAGATGACCAAGGTGCTACAGATGACCAAGGAGGAGGAAGAGCAGATGAGGATGAAGACATGGTTGATCCTGTTGATTATTTCATTGGAGGAGAGCTCTTTAGCCATGATCATCAAAATTTCGTGAACTTGTCTTTATGTTTCTTTATCGCTTTGTATTAAACTTCAGTACTTTATTACCTTATTTACTATTTTTGATTTTTCCTTGGATATTTACGCGCTTTTGTGATTTTGACTGGTTTATGCGTGCACTTTGATATGTGTACACAGAAGTTTTCTTCTTTTTGGTAGTACACATTAATGAACAATTTTGTTCTATTAGCGTAGTTTTAGAACATATATAATTCTTTTTGGGATTTAAACATAAATTTTTTGGACATAACATGTTTTGGAAAGTATCAGTAGCTGGTGATTTCGAAACTTGCTTTTGAATTGGATCAGAACACAACAAAATGACTTTTGGAAACATTGAGAATGAAAAACAATGAATGGCTTTCCCAAATACCAAATGAATTCATATTTTTTGCATGGACTTGATAAAGAACAACATTCAAAATACTGATTTGATTTGAACATGGAAGTGATGATTCATTTGAGTTGCTAGCTTGTTTTTATGTTTGCCCTCCTATTCTCAAGGTATTTTTGAATATCCAGAAAAACCAAGATTGCTTTCAAACCAGGCCTAACCCTAAAAGTCCTAATGATCCATGATGATTATGTACTTTATCTTTGATTTGATTGGAAATGAATTGCAAAATTGACCTATGACGTATCAGTGTTGGATTGATATGAAACACTTGCTTGTGTGAGAACTATATACACCTTTGAGAGATTTTCCTCTGTTTAAGTGAATCAGGTGTTTTCTCTGATGCTCTTTAGAAACAAAATGCGAATTAAGCTTAATCTCATTTGTTCTATGAATTTGATCTTTTGTGCTTTCATTTCTCATTGTCGAGTGTTTGAAAATGTTGTTCTGATCACTTTGGAGGTTGATTCTTTACAAATCATGTTCATAGTTTTTGGTGTAGAAATATTAAAGCATTTTTATATTATACTTATACTTTTGTTATTCATAATTTTCTTTCTATACTTTGCTTAAGGACAAGCAAGATTCTAGGTTGGGGGAGTTGATAAGTGCCATATTTTAATTAATTTTGGGATTAGAATGCTAGCACTTATCATTTGATTTTAGTAACTTATTTATAAACATCCCTTAATTCTAGTTGTTTTATATATTGCACATTTATAAATGTTTTTTTTTTAAATATGGAAGATTCATCCATGAATTTCTTATGTTTTGATGATTATTTGTTAGATTCATAAACCAAGCCAAGATGAAGATCAAAATGCTCATTTTTGAAGAATTTTAAAGTGCCACTCGCCCAAGCTAGCAATCAACTCACATGGGCTAGTGACATTCCTTCAACATGAAGTTATCAACTAGCTTGGGCGAGTGACATAACTTCAACATGAAGGAAGTAACTCTCTTGGACCATTTTGTTTAAAAGCCATACAAAAATAAGAATCAGAAGAGAGAGAACAACATAAAGTTAGGATAGAGAAGAGAGAAAACTGGAGCTGGAGTTGCAAAGAAGTGACCGTGGACCGCATCCTTCATCATTTCTTTTGTTGACCTTGTTCTCTACACAATGATTGGCTAGTTTCTCCAAAGGATTGGATGTAATCTTCGTACCTTTATCTATCTCTTTTTATATTATACATATAGTTCTCGAACCCAAGGAGGATTTTGAAGACTCTTACTTATACCAAAACAGGCTTTTGGAAAGAGAGAATGGTATTTTGGGCAATATCAATAAAATTTGGTATTTCTTTTTTGGTTAATAACTCTACCAGTGGCTCTATTTTTCTCTATTTTTTCCCTAATGGCAAATATAGGTTCTCGATAAGTTTGTATGAGACGGGTTAGGATGATAACAAATACGATAGAAGTTTTTGAAGTAAGTAATTTGAACAGATAATTCGTGTTACCTTTACTCCGCTTGCTGGTGTCCTGCATATAACCATGATATTTAATTAGTTTATCCAAGTAAGTCGCAATCAAAATAGGTCTTTTAGAATAATAAGTTGTTTAGCAAGAGTGGAATTCTCGCGTTCTTAGATAACAATTCTCGAATGACGATGGTTGAAAGTACAACTTCACTTTTGGGATCCCATTTTGAATGACTTTTGGGACTAATGAATCTTCTCCCAAGAGTTGAATAGGCCTAATCCTTTTCTTGTATAGTGGCACTAGAGGAAGTTGGCACAAACCAAATTGTCTTGCAAAGAGTTGTGGTTGGTAAGGGTAAAATCTAATGTCTTTCAATGTGGTTTTAGTAAAAATGATGCCCCAAGTAAGAAAATTACTCCAAATTTTGACTAATTCGGATTTCTGACCAGGGGTGTTACAAGGGAATCTTAAGTTTAACCACTTGGGGCCTACTATATTTGCAGTCGAGAAACAGGGCTAAAGTATTATTAAACTGATCGAAATTCAAGAAAGCCTTGATGTACTTAGTATAGCCCTTATAGGTTCAAAACTGTCTGCTGGAGTCCAATAAGTCAACCGAGAGATACTTTGATCTTTAGTTTAAAATGAAAGGGGATATCTCTTTCAAGAGTAATATGATTGGCTAAAATTGCATTTAGTCATAATTGCACAATCCAAAGTGGTTTAGCTATTGGCTTCATTTTGCCTAGGGTGTCCACAATTTGAACAGCTTCTTCCATAACTTTGTACGCTGAAGATCTTGAAAGGACCAACCCATATGTTGGAGTTTAGATATCCTTGGAAAAGGAAACCTATCCATCCTTATTATATGTAGCCAAACCCAATCTCTGGGGTCAAATACCAATCTCTTTCTCCCCTTGTTGGCAAGTCGTGCAAATTGCCTCATCTTCCACTCAATTTGATTTCGCATACTTCCATGGAGATTCCTAACAAAAGTAGCGCTAAAGAGCCCATGCATACTCAAAATAGAAGAATCATTAGGAAAACAAATGAGATCAAGAGTGAATAATGTGTGAAAACCATAAAATACCTCAAAAGGAGAAAAGTAAATGGTAGATTTGGTTATCTTATCATCAAGTCTAGGATTAGGATGTTGATACCTTACGGTGACATTGTTGGTTTCTTCCGAAACAAGAACAATTTGATTCTCACTTCCTTTTAGAGGAGGCAAGCCGTGAGATATATCTTGCGGAAGGACATCCTCAAACTCCTTGACAAGTGTATCAAACCCTTGAGGCAACTCAAGGGTACTAGAAGACAAGCACATATAATTTGGCATGAGTAAAAACGTTTGTTGTCTAGCTAGCATCACTCCTTTGAACTCCTTTGGTTTGATGAACAAACCCGATTTTATCACCAATTATTTTTCACTCGTTTTTTCTATTTTTTTGTTCTTTCTTTTCACTCTTTTTGCCATATTTTTCTTTTCGGCTTTTCTCTCTTGAAGGACTCTTTTGTTCTTTGATTTTCTTTTCTTTTTCTCTTTTCAATCTCATTTTTTATTTGATCCTCACACACCTCACTTGGAGACAAAGGTGAGAGAACTACCTTTTGACCTTTATGAAGGAAAGAATAACGATTGGTGACCCCATTGTGTACAACATCTCTATCATATTGCCAAGGTCTACCAAGCAACACATGGCTAGCTTCCATAGGAACTATTTCTCAAAGCACTTCATCAACATATTTGCCAATGGAGAATGTAAGCAACACTTGCTTATCCACAACCAACTCACCATTGTCACTCAAACATTGCAATTTATAAGGTTTAGGGTGAGGGGTAGTTTTTAAACCAAGCATCTCCACTAATCTAGTGCTTGCAACATTTGTGCAACTTCCTCCATCATGATTAGAGAACAAACCTTTCCATCCACCAAGCATCTAGAATGAAAAATGTTTTCTCTTTGTGTATCATCTCAATCTTTGCACAAACTTCCCATGAGTCGTCTAACCATCAAAGGATCTCTCTCTTCCAGTTGAAGAAAACAATCATCTTCAACTTCACTAGAGGAACTATGAGAACTCCTAGATGACTCACTATCCATCTCTCCATCAACACAATCATGGTCCTTTTGTTAGGACATCGAGATGCAATATGACCCTCACCCAAACACTTAAAGCATTTAATTGAACTTCATTTAAGGGAAATGAGGAGGAGAAATAGAATTACCTCTTGAAGACTTCCGTTCAATATGTTGAGAAGAAGAAGAAGAACCTGTAAATAATATGAATTTCTCGAACTTAACCAAGAGGGGGGTGAATTGGTTAAACCTTGGTATTTTAAAAATTCTTTAATCAAAATCAGAGTTCCTAGGATCTTTATCACTTTTCAAAACCAAGAAACTTTATTCAATCAAGTAGCTCAGTCCCAAGGAATTCAATGAATCAAAATTGACATAGTCAAGCAATTTAATCAAGAACACAATGAATATAATGAGTTAAGGGATAGAGAAGTGATGAGGACCTAGGAGGGGACATGACCAAAGCAACAAACTTGGAGGACATACAAGGTCTTGGAGGCCCAATGACAAGATCAAAAGCTAAAAAGGCTAAAGAGGCTCTAAATCTCATGGTGACCACTTTACTTGAGACAAGCCCAAGTCTAAAGGAAGAACAACCCAAAATGATACACTTAATCCAATTTGAAGACCTTGAAGAATAAGCCTCAATGGATATGCATGAAGGCTTTATTTTACTTGTCCCAATTCAGCACTTAATTTTATTTCCTCATATTTAGTTAAACTTTTGTTATAAGGCTTATTGGGCTGGATTGTTGGTTTGTCTATTTTCATTTGTTTGTAAGCCCATTAGGTTAAACTCAATATGGATGATGCCCACTATATAAGGGAACATCATAGCTTGTTGGAGGCAGAATTTTGATAATACAAAGATAGCCTTTTGGTTAGAGGCTAGTTTCTCTAGGGTTCTTTTGAGAATCTCAGAACTTATCAAGGGTGCTAATCCTTGTGGCGTTCTTAGGCTTATCAATCTCTGATTGTGGCGCCTTCCAAATCTTGATTCGTTTTCTCCAAACCCGCAAATTTTCCAGTTTCTGTCTTCGTTAATTTCGTATCAGAACTCACATTATACGCATCCGTTTTCAGTGATTCTTGACTCAAATTCGTAGTTCAGAAAGAGATCTTTCGTCTCGATTTGGAAACGCTTGAATCCGAGTTCTGTAGCGTGAGATACACTCTATTCTTAACAGGACGTGTTGTTGGCTGAATTCTAGGTGTGAAATTCCATTCCTAGTTGATCCTAGTCTCTAATCCTATTGGGGATCATATCAAGAAGCAAGACACAATCAAATTTGTACTGGTTCACTTCAACACTAGAAGCTACATCCAGTTTTCTTCCAACCAACACTAGGTTAGAGTTCCACTATTATAATTTTCTGTTCTTACAATCAATTACAATGTCTCCCTTTATCAACCCTAGATAAAGTACATAAATCTAAAACCCTATTAGATTCTAAGAGACAAGAACCTGAGAAAACTACTCAGTTCTTCCACCTAGAGAACCCTTTCTCTAGTTACAAGCAAGAACCCAATTACAATAGCCAAAATACAAAGAAAATACAAAATGAAACTTACAACCAAATTAAGGAGAAAAACAACCTGATGATCCAATGATGCAATGCAAAATGAAGTTACCAGATTAGGTTGAATGAATGAAAATCAATAAGCTCAGCTTTGCTTAATCTTGAAAAGGTTTCAAGCTCCAAAAATGACTCAAACACTCATGATTAAACCACAATGGAGCAAGAAAGAATTTATCCTTTAGAAAACACTTAAGAATGCTCACAACATTGTTTAAGCTTAGAAAATACGAATGGGTAATGTTCCACAAAGTTAGAAAAACAGCTGAGCCACAGTCCTATTTATAACAGCTTTTTGTAACTGCCTGTAATCGATTAAACGCGCCTAATAATCGATTAAAACGCTCATGTAATCGATTAAATAAACCTTGTAATCGATTAAAGTGTTCAACATAGTTTGTGGATATGAGCAACAAGCAAAATAATCGATTATTCCGTCCTGTAATCGATTAAGACAGAAAGCTGCAAAATATTAAAATGCACTATGTAATCGATTACTATCTTTAGTAATTGATTAAGGTAGGAGCTTGTAGCATTCCAAAATACACTGTGTAATCCATTACGAAATGTGGTAATCGATTATCTTATACAATCTTACAATATTCATGCACACAGTGTAATCGATTACTAGAAATGGTAATCGATTAAAGCAGGAAGATAGCTTTTTCAAATAAGCCTGTGTAATCGTTACAATACCTTGGTAATCGATTATCCCATAACAACTTAAAATCATATATAGCTTTGTAATTGATTACTACCCATTAATAATCGATTAAAGAGTTCAACAAGGCAGTTTATATAAAACCAAAGGTCAAATAATCGATTATTCTGATAGGTAATCGATTTACAATGTTCTTGAAAGCTTTTCCAGAATAGACTAAGAACAAAATGATCGATTAAGTCTCTAAGGTAATCGCTTACAACAGTATAAAATGCATTTTTCCAAAAATCTTTGAATCAAATTAAAAACTTAGTCAAATTACTAAAGCCTTGAGATTTTTATGAGTTCAATTAATTAAGTTATAGATTAATATGAATGCAATGCACATGGATCACCAGAATTGATTTTCTCTTACACAGTTCACGCTAATTAAACTTGAAGGCGTCCATTGCATGTTGAAAGCTCAAAACCAAAGCTTGGATCAATTCTTTTGCATTCCTTAAGTAGCTCCCCCTGAATCCAACAGAACCCTCCTTCTTGGAAGTGTCCTTATCCTTCCAAGATGAATGACCATATGACGCTTCTTGTAGGCTTACATTCTCTTCAATTGTTGCTCCACTTTCATAGCCCTATATATAAGTTCATTCATTGTGTTGTAGGTTTGAAGCTCTACAACATCTTGAATAACTCTATTCAAGATTCAAAAATCTAGCCATTGTAGGCTCATTAGTCTCCTCAATGTTTGTTCTTACCAAAGAAATCTCCATCTCCTTGTAATAGTCATCAACACATCTATTCCCTTGATAGAGCCTTTGTATTTTGTTATGCAAATCCCTTATGTATTGAGGTGGAACAAATCTCTCCCTCATGATTCCTTTCATTATCAACCATGTGTTCGGTCAAAATCTCCTCAATCTTCCTATTTCCATTTGCACTTGAGTCCACCAAGCCATGGCATACCCTTCAAATTCTAAACTAGCCAACTTCATTTTCTTTTCTTCACTAAAATTGTGACAATCGAAAACTTGATCAACTTTTATCTCCCAATCAAGGTAAGCCTCCGGGTCATTAGTACCTTAGGAACTTAGGAAGTTTAAATTTCACATCTTCCATTCCATCCCTATTCCTCCTATCTCTATGCCTTCTACCATCTTCATGGCCATCATCACTCCCTTGAAGAATGAGGTGACCTATGATGTCTCGTTCTCTCCATGTTCTCCATTCTTCCACTCAACTCTTGAGTACTTCGGTGTATCTCATCAAAACGTTCTCCCATCCTCCTTTCAACATTTATTTGCAACCTATCCATTTGCTTAGCCAATGAAGTCATTAGCTTAGCGGTTCTAGGTGAAGGTGGATATCACTATCGTTATCGGACACCATTGCTACAAGAAAATGAACCTTACCACTCACTAAGGGTTTACACTCTTCAATACTCGTGTTTCACACTTAGAAGACTTTTTCTATAAGGTTCACTCTTGTCTTTTTCCACTCTCTAACTCTTGTTCAACTCTTGAAATTCAACCAAAGATTCAAATTCAAAGAATATCCAAAGTGAAAGATGGAACAAATCCAAACTCAACTTAAGAGGTCAAGGAAGAAACAAAAACTCTAAGACAAAACCTTGGAAATTTAGAAGACAAGCAATAAAAGCACAACTCAAAAGGAAAGTCAAAGGAAGACAATGATGAAGATAAGAAAAAAAAATTGGCTAAATATAAACCATTGTAAATGCCAAAAAGATAGTGCTATAAAGCAATCATAAGCACACGAGAAACAGCCCATATTCAAAACAACTCCAAATTCAACAAAAAGATAGGGGAATTGAAGACAAGTGTAAGCTAAATCAAAAATCACACAAGAAACACACAAAGAACAACAAACAAGCAAGAATTATGATTTTCAATTTTCATTTTCCAAAAAAAAATACGAAAATGCAAATAACATAGATAGAAATCTTTATGAATTGTTTTCCGGAATCAAGCTCTGATTACCACATGATGACTTCCAAGACATGAATGCTTGGATTAGATCGTTTCCGGAATGCAAGCTTCAAGACTCCATTAATGGTGGTTTGAAACTCAAATAGAAAAATGGAGAAGATTAAGGAATGATTAGGAATGACGCCATGATCCACAAACGGAACGATAAGTCATAGGAGGATTCGCCATAAAGGAAAGCTTCCTTGATAAGAATCAATTTGGTCTCAATCAAGAACCAACAAGAGGCTAAGCTCTCAATTCAAGCAAAAGCTTAACTTCATTAATCAAAGTTAACCAAAAATAGCAAAGTCTGAGTATTTATAGGGCTAGACCTCTAATAAACCCCTAAAAAACGTAGGTTTAGGCCTATTTACGGAAATATCAAAGCCCATTACAAAAAACAACAAAAGGTAAGCTGCAGTACCATTTTAAATGAAAATAATGATTAAAATGAAGCGTAATCGATTAAAACAGAGTGTTCTGGGCTATTTAACAGATTACATAATGAAATAATCGATTAAAACAGACAAATAATTGATTACAGCAACGAAATAATCAATTAAAATAGACAAACAAACAGACAGACAACATTTGCATTTTAATCGATTACAAACACATTTAATTGATTAAAACAGACAGCAAATGCATTTTACAACAAAATAAGACTTTTATGTGATCTTGAATGACTTGAGTTCTAGATCATCTCATGGGTCCTTCAAAGCTCACCAAAGGAAGTGCTTCAAGCTCTCCTTCTAGACCTTTGGCTTGGAATGAACCTCCATTATCATGATCCTTAGATAGTCCTCTATCAACTTCTCAAGAGAAGTTACCTCCAGTTCTTCTAATCAAACTAGACTAGAGTTCCATTAATTCAAATGTGTTCTTTACAAGCAATGACAAGTGATCTTCTTTATCAACCCTAGACAAAGAATCGGAGTTCTAAAACACCCTATTGGAAATCAAATCACAAAGAACCTGAGAACCCTGCTCAGATCTTTATCCTTAGAGAACACTACTCTAGAAAGCTTGAAAGAAACTATTTGAGCTTAGATTTACAACAAAAATTTGAAACAAAGAAAAATCTAAAAAGAGAATTCAAGAGAGACACAACCTGTGATCCTTACTGGATGAATGAATGCACGAATGAAGTTACCAATCAAATCCAGGTTACTTGAATGTTAAAACTCAAAATCTGCTCTCTTGAACTTATTCTCTAAATCTTGCCTTAACTCATTTTCAACTATGATGCAAAATGATCTTTTGATTTTTAAGCAAGAAATTTAATACTCAGAAAATTGTTTCTTGGACCTATGAGAGCTTTAGCTTATGTTGGGTATTTTGCAAATTCGAAAGATTAATACTACTCAAAGTTTCAGACCCAACAACTTTAAATAGAAAACATAATTAACTACATGTAATCGATTAATACGAGTATGTAATCGATTATTTCACATTATGCAACCAATTAATATGCCAAGTAATCAATTAAAATGTTCTTGAGCAGTTCTGAAAAACTTTGATGAACAAAGTAATCGATTAATCTAAGATGTAATCGATTATAGCAGACAAACTTAGTTAGAAAATAAGCTTCAGTAATCGATTACAGAAGAATGGTATTCAGTTAAGATAGACAACTTAATGAATGAAATGAACTATGTAATTGATTACACTAGGCTCATAATCGATTAAGACAGACATGCTTAATGTATGAAATGAACTAAGTAATCGATTACACTTGGCTCATAATCGATTAATGCAGACATATTTGCTTTTACAAAAACAAAGTCATGAGAGAATCATTCCATATGCATCATGTAATCATTCAACCTTTTTTTAAAACATGTACGCATTTATGATTATTATTTATGCAATTCAAGGATCTCAGATTAAATCTCTTAAACAATCTTGACAAATTACAAATGCCTCAATTGAATGGCATGTAAAAAGCTAAAATCCAAAAGCTTCTTCATCATTCTTGATCAACTCCCCCTGTATCCAACAATCTCCCACTTTTTGGCTTTGATCATGCCAAATACCAATTGATCATTTGTTATCCTTTAAGCACATGAGGCAAGATGAATAGTTGGAAGGAAGCTTCATTCTCAGAGCCTTTTGCTAACATCAAGTATTAAGAACATAAACACAACCAATTTCTTTTAATTGCTCCTCCTATCTTGTATAATATGTTTTAATTCAGTTATAAATTTTTTCCCCCTATTTGGTATATTAAAGACAAAAATATAGTATGAAAAACAGGTAAGGAAGAAAGAACATTTTATTGAATGGATAAAGCAAACACATATTCTGGCAAAAAAACTTAATCAAAATAGGAAAACAGAGCAATATAGCAAAACATGAACATAAGATCTCCTAATCTAGAGCCTATTAATGTCATCTAAGACCAATCTAGCTTCAATGTTCTCTACTCTAGTTTGATTTCTTCCATTGTAGAGTTGGTTTCTGCCCTATGCTCATGTTGTAGGGTCAGAAGAGCATCCATCTTTTGAATCATAAGGGATTCAAAAGGAGAATATGTGATATGATCCCCAATAGGATTAGAGATTAGGATCAACTAGGAATGGAATTTCACACCCAGAATTCAGCCAACAACACGTCCTGTTAAGAATAGAGTGTATCTCACGCTACAGAACTCGGATTCAAGCGTTTCCAAATCGAGACGAAAGATCTCTTTCTGAACTACGAATTTGAGTCAAGAATCACTGAAAACGGATGCGTATAACGTGAGTTCTGATACGAAATTAACGAAGACAGAAACTGGAAAATTTGCGGGTTTGAAAAAACGAATCAAGATTTGGAAGGCGCCACAATCAGAGATTGATAAGCCTAAGAACGCCACAAGGATTAGCACCCTTGATAAGTTCTGAGATTCTCAAAAGAACCCTAGAGAAACTAGCCTCTAACCAAAAGGTTATCTTTGTATTATCAAAATTCTGCCTCCAACAAGCTATGATGTTCCCTTATATAGTGGGCATCATCCATATTGAGTTTAACCTAATGGGCTTACAAACAAATGAAAATAGACAAACCAACAATCCAGCCCAATAAGCCTTATAACAAAAGTTTAACTAAATATGAGGAAATAAAATTAAGTGCTGAATTGGGACAAGTAAAATAAAGCCTTCATGCATATCCATTGAGGCTTATTCTTCAAGGTCTTCAAATTGGATTAAGTGTATCATTTTGGGCTGTTCTTCCTTTAGACTTGGGCTTGTCTCAAGTAAAGTGGTCACCATGAGATTTAGAGCCTCTTTAGCCTTTTTAGCTTTTGATCTTGTCATTGGGCCTCCAAGACCTTGTATGTCCTCCAAGTTTGTTGCTTTGGTCATGTCCCCTCCTAGGTCCTCATCAATATGGCTGTTGTGCAGCCCCTTCATCAGCTTCTTCATCCCCTTCTTTAGCATCTCCTGCACCTCCATCTTGAGGTTGCTGACCAACCATATGCCATCCATGGGGTGTCTTGATCAATCCAAGCTTATTCAGATGCTTCTCCTTGATGAGGTTGGTGATGTCAGTTGTGTTGTCAACCACCTCATTTTATACATCAATTTGGAAGTACTCAATGAACCTGGATATAAGGACAACATAAGGAAAATTATAGCTAATGAGCCTAGTGGCTTTCACCATAGTTTCCAAAATGACCATGATCCAATTGATCTGTGTGGAGGTCTTCATGCCATAGACCAGCTGCAAATCATCATCTGTGATTTGAGCATGGTTGGTAGACCTAGGGGTAAGGATACATAGTTTATCATGTAGTGGAGAAACCTATCTTCCCAAGTCAAATTTCCCATTCCAAGTCTAGTCCTCAATCTAGCTTGGAGGTCAATCAGCATTCCTCTATAAGTTTCAATTTTATTATAGCCCCCTATCTCTTAATCAAATCTCCTCACACCTTCAGAGGAAATTCTAGCAATAGCCAACCATATTTCTTCATCTATCACCATGGGTACTCCCTTCACTTGGGAACGAATTACCCCATCTATACTGGCCTTTGCACAGGTGTAGAACACTTTTACCAGTTCAGGGTAAGAAGTACCCTTGAGTCCAAGGAACTTTTTCAACCCTTCAATCTCCAGCAAGTCAGGGAATTGCAATCCCTCCTTAATGAACCAACAAAGGTCCAGATATTTGGGTGGCATCACTAGCTTAGTAGCATTGAACTGCATGTAGTTCAGCTTATGCTTTTCTTCAGTAAAGCAGAGATTCAATCTGTTCTCAGCAGAAGCAGATGATTCTCCAGCCTTTCCTTTGCTAGTTTTGGCTTTCTTTGATGATGACATGGTAGTTTTGGGTGGAAGAGATTGATGGGTAGTGTTTGGGACAGAGAGAATGAAGGAGAAAACTCAGTTTTCACAAAGTATATGAGTTTGATAAGTGTGAATTTTTTTATCTCCTATGAAGGCTGTATTTATAGAGTGATTCAGAGTTCAAATTTGAATTTTGAATGGTATAACAGCTATCTTGTGTTCCCAGAGCCTTAACTCACTCATTTACAAGTTTGAATTTTGAATTTAAATTGAGATATGGCAGTTAAAATTTCCAAGAAATTTGCAGAAGTTGCAGTAACGCCACACATAATCAATTACATAAGCTCTGTAATTGATTAATTCGAACTTAACATAGGTTATTCAACATGGTGTAATCGATTACTCCAACAGCCATTCAATCCATAATAACACTATGTAATCAATTACCATATGTTGTAATAGATTAATCCGTTGATGTAATCGATTTCTCCATAGAGTTTCAAAGCTAAGAACTCAATTTTTATGGACCATAATTGATTAAATCGAGGTTGTAATCGATTACCTAAGCCATATCTTTTAGACAAGGTTCAGGCATCAAATAATCGATTATCCCTTGTTGTAATCGATTACTCCAGAGCATTATGCAGACAATTCAGTGATTATGCAGCACATTTGATTATGCATTGATCTATTTCTACTTATTTCAAAATTCATCACATAGAGAGGCAATTCATATCACAAGCTAACATATATTTGCTTCATCAAGTATTCCTAACATGTTTATAAGTACATAAAACCTACCTCTTTCCAAGGGTTTAGTAAATATGTTAGCCAATTGATTATGAGTATCAACAAATTCAATTGAACAATTACCCTTTTGGATATGATCCCTGAGGAAGTGATGCCTTATCTCAATGTGTTTGGTCCTTGAGTGCATGATTGGATTCTTGGATATGTTTATAATGAAAATATAATGAACAACACTCTTCAAATAAACCCAGAGGAGGGGGTGAATTGGTTTAAAACAGGTATTTAAAAATTTACTTGAAACTATTTGCGAAATTTGAAATCAGGATCGTATCACTTAAAAACCTTTTTCAAACCAGAACTTTTCTTTCAACCAAGATCAATCTTGCTATGCAAGTAATGCCAAAAACTTTGTATTGTTGATTATATCTTGATTACCCAAATACAAGCAATGAGAGATATACAGAATTAGAATAAAAGACACAACAATTTATACTGGTTCACCTCACAAACTTGGAGGCTACATCCAGTGTCTTTCAACCAACACTAGGTCAGAGTATTCACTAAATTAGAATATTCTTTACAAGCAGTTTACAAGTGATTATATTTATCAACCCTAGATAAAGAATCAGAATCTAAAATCCTATTAGAAGACAAATCACGAAGACTCTGAGAACCCAACTCAGATCTTTCACCTAAAGAAACCCTACTCTAGAAAGCTTGATAGAACCAAATTGATTTATCACAAATGAATACAAATATCACAAACTCTTAAAAAGAAAGATTCAAGATAGACAACACCTGTGATCCTTCATGTATGAATGAATGAGAATGAATTGAGATTACCACACATTCAAGGTTGTATGAATTCTACTGCTCATAATCAATATCTTGAAAACTTCTTTTCTCTAACATATCTTCATATAAAAACTCAGAAATCTTGATCTTCACAAGATGTGTTTTTCACTCAGAAATCAATCTCTTGAACTCTTAGAAAGATTAGTGTCTTTTGGGTAAGTCACTCATATGTATTGAATAATTAGTTCAATGTATATTTATAAAAAAAATAGACTCACCAAGCTTTATATAAAACTCATTTAACTGACAATAATTGATTAATCTGCTCGCGTAATCGATTATTTTGCCATATGTAATCGATTAAAGCTACTAAATAATCGATTAAATTGTTCCTCAGCTTTCTAGAAAATGTTTATGAACAGAATAATCGATTATTACGCAATGTAATCGATTAAAGCAGCAAAACACAGTTTTCTAATAGGCCTGTGTAATCAATTACGATTCATGGTAATCGATTAAAGCAACAATGCATAGTTTTCTAATAAGCCTGTGTAATCGATTTCGATTCAAGGTAATCGATTAAAGTGTTCTTCATGGCTTTTCCAGATTTAGAACAAAAGCATTTAATCGATTAAAACACTGTGTAATCGATTAAAACAATAAGTTTTCATTTTTCCAAAAACTTAACCATGAGAACTTAGATTCTTTTGAAATCATTTAACAGCTTTCTTATTTTAATGAAACTATGAATGCATGTTTATGTGAAATGCACATGCAATGCAAGGATCACAAAGCAATGAACTTGAATCAAACTTAAACAAATTAAAAATGCCTTCATACTTGATTGGGCATGTAAAAAGCAAAAAAATCTTCAAGTAGACATCAAGCTTCTTCTTCATTCTTGCCTTGATTTTTCTTGCAACTCCCCCTATGTTCAACATATGGCACTGGTGTTGTCACAAAGCAGGGGTATTTCCTTTAATTCAACACCAAAATCTTGTAGTTGTTGTGCTCAAAGTACTCTGCTTTAGCAATGGATAAAGCTACACAAGATTGCTTCTTACATTACCAAGACATTAGTGAGCTGCCTAATAGGTGGAATGTTCCACTAGTACTCTTCCTATCCAATTTGCAGCCTGTAAAATTAGAATCAGAATATCCATCCAAGATACGAGAAGCACCTTTAGGATACCAAAGTCTCACTTTTGGTGTAGACTGAAGACCCTTTTGACTGTAGACCCTTTAGGATTTTCTTGATATCTAGCACATAAGCACAAACTTTGCATTATACCAGGCCTGCTTGCAGTTCTATACAACAAGGATCTATAATCATTCCTTTATATTTTGTCTCATCAACAATCTTTCCTCTTTCATCTGTGTCAAGATAAGTTGATGTGGCCATTGGAGTTGCAACATCTTTGCTATTCTCCATTTCAAACTTGTTGATCATTTCCAAGAAGTACTTGGTTTGACTTAGAAATGTTCCATTCTTCATTTCCTTGATTTGAAGACCAAGGAAAAAGGTTAGCTCTCCCATCATGGACATTTCAAACTCACTCTGCATTGACATAGAAAATTCTCTACACATAGATTGATTAGTTGAACCAAATATAATATCATCAACATAGATTGAACCACCAAGATATCATTGCCTTTCTTTTTGATAAATAGGGTTTTGTCCACTTGTCCTCTTATGAAAGATTAACTGAGCAAGAAGCTACTCAATCTCTCATACCAATACCTAGGAGCTTGTTCAAGCCATAAAGAGTTTTTCTTAATTTATAAACTTGTTTAGGATGTTTGAAATCAATGAAGCCAAGATGCTATTCAACATATACTTCCTCATTAATTAATCCATTTAGAGAAGTGCTTTTAACATCCATTTGAAAAATCTTAAAATCTTTTAAACATGCATATGTAAGTAATAACCTAATGGCCTCTAACCTAGCTACTGGAGCATAGGTTTCATCAAGTCTATGCCTCCCTTTTGGTTGTAGCCTTTAGCAACCAATCTGGCCTTGTTCCTAACTATGATGCCTGTTTCATCAAGCTTGTTTCAAAAAACCCACTTGGTGACAATAGATTTGTGAGAAGAGGGTCTAGCAACAAGTTCTGATGGAGGTCCATTCCAAGCCAAAGGTCTAGAAGCTTGAAGTACTTCCTTTGGTGAGCTTTAAAGAGCTAGAATTGAAGCCCTTCAAGAACACATCAAGGATAACTTGGACAAGCATAAGGAAGCACACCAATCCAAGGAGAACAAGGGCTGGATTTTGATGTCTCAAGTCCATTTTAATTCAATAAATTCCAGCACTTGTTAGAAGCTTAAGTTAAGACAAATAAAAAAGTCTTTTAGTGAAATTGTGTAAGGAGGTGTAGGTGCACTTGTGTGTAATTTGTGTAGCAACTTAGTAAACTTGTTGGCTGCACTTAGAAACTAAAAATGCTGCACCAATTTCGAATTTGGGACAGCCAAGGGTCACTTAGGGAAGCTTGCACCATAAGCTTCATTTAGCTTGCATTTAGGCTCCTTTTGTTGCACTTCAAGCTTCATTTGATGTGTAATTTCGTGGCCTATATAAGCTGTCCACAAACTGAATGTAGCTAACCTTGGTTCATTAATACAAATCTGAAATTTGTGTGAGTTTCTCTCTTGTTCATGTGCAAGAACCTCTTGTTTCTTATCAATGACTTCAAGCTATTGTGTTGATTCTTCCTAGACTTATTGTAGTAGAGCTTCTCCATGGTGTCTTCCATCTTCATCCCTAACCTCTCTTCCATCTTCCATTGCTGCCATTAAAGAAAGCTTCCAGCCATACATTTTCATGAAAGCTTGGACAGCTTGTGTGTTCTTGAAAGTTTCTTGAAGATTGGGCTTCATTGCAAGGTAGATTTTGGAAATTCATGTCTAATGGGTTTAGACATACATCATGTGGTATCAGAGGGGTGAGAATTTTCTTACATACTTGTGTTTTTGCTAACCATTTCTTTTGAAGGATGAGCTCAATAGGAGATGAGGCTTTATCACCTAGAAACACTAGGTTGATGGAAGCCATGACAAAACAAATGGAAGACTTCCAAACTAAAATGGATGCAAAATTTGAGGAGTTTAAAAGGAAGACTCAAAGAATAAGTAGTTAAATGGTAGTGTGGATAGAAAGGCTCATGACAATAGGAGGGTGAGTGAGTATGCTTCCTCTCATGGAAGAAATTATCATGATGATAAAAGTGAGAGAAAGGTGATGAGAGAAAATAATGATAGAAGAGAAGTCCACGAAGCTCAAACGGTGGAGCAACAATTAAAAACGAGAAAAGATTCCTTTTCCAAGACCAGTGGGGCTGCAACTTCTAGCTGACAAGCCTAAAAGGGAGGTTTCTCATGTGAAAAATAAGGAAGAAAAGGTGGAGAGCTCAAGAAAAAAAATAGGGATCCTACTCCAACAAGATCAAGCAATATCAAGTGTTTAGAGTGCCTTGGTAAAGGTTACATTGCTTCTCAATGTCCTAACAAGAGAACCATGATTTTACTTGAGGAGGGAGACATAAAGAGTGAGTCTTCAAGTAACTCAACAAGTTCTTCAAGTGAAAAAGAAGAAGAACTTACACTAGTGGAGACCGAAGAGGGTGATGATCCCTTAATGGTAAAGAGAATGCAAGAGCTGGAAAAAAAATAATGCACTAGCTTATGCACATCATGCATCATTTTTGGCCAAAAGAAAGGTTCATGTAAAATAGCCAAAGTTTTATCTACACCAAAGTGTCCCATGAAATTGTTCTCATGAGCTTCCCTCATGAAAAGTTCTCTCCATCAATGATAAGTGACCATACTTTCTTTTCAACTAAACACCTTGTGTGAAAAATATTTTCTCTTTGACTTTGCTCTTTTTCTAGGTAAAAATTGTTCAACATTGTCCTTACCTTCAAGAGATCACCCTCTTCGGCCTCCACTAGTGTGATTTTTCTTCTTCTTCACTTGAACTATTTGAGTCACTTGAAGACTCACTCCTTATGCCTCCATCTTCAAGCAAAATCATAGTTCTCTTGTTGGGACATTGGGAAGCATTGTGACCCTTACCCCTTAAAACACTTGATATTGCTTGATCTTTTAGGAGTTGGATCCACAATTTTTTTTTTTGCTTGGGTTCTCCACCCTTTCTTCCTTATTTTTCACATGAGAAACCTCTCTTTTAGGCTTGTTTGGAGCTGGAAGTTGCAGTCCCATTGGTCTTGGAAAAGGAAACTTTTCTCCTTTTTAGTTGTTGCTCCACCCTTTGAGATTTGTGGACTAGCTCCTCAATTGTAGCATAAGAATGTAGCTCCATCACATCTTGAATTTCTCTATTCAAGCCATGAAGGAATCTAGCCATTGTTGCTTCTTGGCTCTCCACAATTTCAGCCCTTATCATCATCAATTCCATTTCTTTGTAGTAGTCATCAACACTCTTGTAGCCTTGGAAATGTCTTTAGAGCTTGTTGTGAACTTCTCTTGCATAATAAGTGGGGACAAATCTTCCTCTCAAGCATGCCTTCAAGTCATCCCAAGAATTTACTCTTTGCCTCCTCCTCCTCCCTATATCCATTTGAATTTGGTTCCACCATATCAAAGCATAGCCACCAAATTCCAGAGTTGCTAGAGTAACTTTCTTTTCTTCATCAAATTGTTAGCATGAGAAAATTTGTTCTACTTTCATCTCCCACCTAAAGTACTCCTCGGAATCATTATTGCCAAGGAATTTTGGAATTTTTATTTTCACTCTACCCAATCCTCTATTCCTCCTTTCTCTTTCTTCTCTCCTCACCCTCCAATCTTCCTCATCTCTATTTTCCTTCCTAGGATTGTATCTCCTATTTTTCTTCTATCATTATTTTCTCTCCTATCCTCCCTCTCACTCCTCTCATCATAATAATTTCCTCCATGAGAGGAAGCATGCTCACTCAACCTCTTACTACCATGAGCCTCTCTGTAACAACCCGCCTCGTCGCTACTGTATCATCAACTCTTACCTCACAAGATTTAACTTTTAATGAAAACTTCATTAAATTGATTATGAAAATAATAGTAAATTTTTTCTCGATAATATAAATATCTTACACATATTACAATTCCATAATTAATCACATATGTACATATATATATATATATATATTAAATCAATACATGTCATCCACATGTTAAAACTTCCTTTAGTTTTACATGTAATACAACTGAAATTACACATCTAACAAAAAGTCAAAGAACTAACTAAGAAAAAGTTAATTAACAAAATACAACTCTTTCCCAAAAAGAAACCCAACGTCATTACGTCGGCTTGGTGGCTCCAACCAAAAAGAATCTCCCTCCAGAGTCACCTAAGGCTACTCATCTGCTCACACGAACGAAAATTCGCAATCATCACAGGTACCAACCACATGGTACAACAAACACAAGGGTGAGTTTATTATGTACAACTAACAATTATCAAGTAACCACAATTGGAAAGGAAACAATAATCACTATCACAATTATTACCAAAATTCTATTAGTCCAATACACACTCAACAAACCAATCATCTGATGCAATTCACAACTCAACAATCATGCACAGAATGATGCATGCACCTGACTCATCTATCAGCATGCAATGTGGTACCATATCCCGGAAATAGCCTCTCATAGGAAAAATCATTCACAGCCTATTAGGGCCACCCTGTCGTGCACTGACCATTCCCCCACCCGGTGATCAGCCAGCGTCGCTAGGAAATTCCAAACCTGACGATCCCTTAGTACCTGCGTTCTCAGCCCACTGAAACCCACAGGTACGCGAGTGCCTTCACTCTATTTCCACACATACAAATGAAGTATGAAACATGGGCATCATCTAGATACTTTTATATTTTATAATAGACATCTAGATATTTAATTCCATATATCATACACCTAATTTGAATAAGAATTTATAGAGGAATAAATTTTTCAATTCGGGTGGCAGTAATGGACAATTTTGGGCAGCTTATTCTTCTTGTATCCAACTACCACCACACTTCCATAATTCAATCATAAATATAAACTCAAGATATAATTTTGAGGATGTTATAATGCACCTCATGGACATACACAACATACAAACATGAACTCATCAATGCACTGACCGTGGATAGAGACCAGAATTCTAAGCAATCCCTTTCTCTCTTTAGGAATGTTTAAAATTCATAAACTCTTTCCCATAGGGATATCCAACAGGTCATTGCACCCCCCATGAACAACATACATCCATCATGATGACATCATCAACATTAACATCATCTCGCATCTATGTCATCATCAACATCAATATCATTTCATTTTAATATCATCAACATCAACATCATCATCATAAACATCAATATCATCTCATATTAATATAATCATCAATATAATCTCATTTCAATATCATCATTAACATCACAAGCCTCATTCATTCACAATCCATATTAACACGAGACTAGTATTGAAGGAAGATTCTAAATTAAAGAGGAGGACTACAATATAGAAAACACACTCTTATGCCCATTTAAAAATTTAATAAAGAATTTAAATAGGAAAACATATTATAAAATTTTGGACAGATTTTCCTCTGTAATTAAGACTTTTCCCAAAAGTCCAATAATTACAACAATAACATCATTTAAAATTTTATCCATTAATAACAAATTCATCGCATCCCATTAGTTAAAAACACAGTTTTTCTTGAAAATCAGCACACAACAGGGATAGGCATACATCAATAATAAATATATCGCATCCCATTGGTTTAAAATATAGTATTTCTTGCAAATCAGCACACAACAGGGACATGCATAAATCTCCATAATTGGGTTCCCTGACCCCCAAATATGGTATCAAAAATTGTAACCAAACAATAAACTCCCCTTACCTATCTATCTCCCTCTGTTAGCTTCTAGTAGCGTCGTTTTCAGATTTCTCAAGTTCACGTGCTTTGACCCAAACGCAGAGCTCTATATACCAAATTAAAGATAATTTAGTATAGATTTCAAAGACAAGGTTAACATTAACATTTGGGGTCAAATACCCACTCAAATTTAAAAAGGAGCTAAAATGGTGTTTTGGAAGTCCACATAGAAAGGACATCATTTTGAAATTCCGATAACACCAATGTAACCAAGGCTCAACGAAGGTCACAAAAATGATATCAATATTATAAAAAGGAAACTTTTACAATGTCTCATTTTCAAAGGTTTTTCAAAGGAAGTATAAAACCTCCCAATAACGGTATCCAAATCACAAAAGATACCAAGAGAAGCTTCAAACTAGCTAGGAGAGGGCATAGAAAACACGGTTACCTTGAAGAAACCAAGAAAGGAGTATTGGAGGCTCTGTTCTCTACCAAATCCTCGAGTTGAGTTTTGAAGATTCCGCTCCAATTAAAGTGTTCCTCTCTGTGCGATGATACAATGGCAAGAAACTGCGGCTCATGGCGATCACCGGTGGCCGTGGCTGGTGGAGGAGTGATGGCTGGTATAAAATTGATTTCTTGAGGCATCAACTCTTAAGAGTAAGTGAGTAGGGACTTGAGATAGGTATAAAATTGCTTAATTTCTTTTCTTGTGTGTATCCCTTCCATGTTTTCACTTCTTAGTGTGCGCAAGGAGTGATGGCTGGTAGGAATGACTATGCAATAGCTGATGCTCTCCAAGCTTTGAGGCTGAAGGTCAAGAGGGTATTTATGGAGAAATACTTTCCTGAAGATGTTAGAAACAAGGAAGAGATGGTGAAAGCTCAAAATGTGTGAAGTTTCTAAATGGCTTGCGACCTGAGGTGAAACTAGCTGTGAATTATCAAGGTGTTCGTCAATTCCCACTACTAGTTAACATGTGGAAGATATGGGATTATGTTACCTGTGCTATTTGATTCTGGTGCAACCCATTCGTTTATATCTTGCTTGTGTGTGTGGAGAAACTTCAGCTTTTTGAGTGATGGTTTTGTGGTAGAAACCCCAACTAGTGGTTTAGTTTTAACTTCTGATGTGTGTTTGAATTGTCTTGTAGAAAGTTATGGTAGAAAATTCTTTATTGATCTGATTTGTTTGCCTCTCAGCCAAATTGATGTTATTTTGGGTATGGACTGGTTATCTTCCAACCATGTCTCGTTAAACTGTTTTGATAAAACTAAGGTATTTAGTGATTCTGAAGTGAGTAAGGATATGATGTTTATCTTAGCCAACCAAATTGTGACATCTTTAAAAGAAGATGCTCAAGTGTACATGAACATGTCTAACCTGGAAGTAGAAACCAAGGTTTCTATAGGTGACCTCCCTATTGTTAGAGAGTTTCCAGAAGTGTTTCCTGAGGATATATTCGGCTTATTGCCTAAGAGAAAGATAGAGTTTTCTATAGATTTGGTACTTGGTGCCGGACCCATATCCATAGCTCCATATATGATGTCTCCTATAGATTTAGCCAAGCTTAAGAAACAGTTAGAAGCGTTGTTGAATAAGTAGTTTGTGAGACCCAGTGTTGTTAGTGAAGAAGAAAAATGGGACCATGAGATTGTGATATGATCCCCAATAGGATTAGATGTTAGGATCAACTAGGAATGGAATTTCACACCCAGAATTCAGCCAACAACACGTCCAGGAAGGAACCGATCATTCCTCATGCTACAGAACTCGGATTTAAGCGTTTCCAAATCGAGGCAAAAGATCTCTTTCTGAACTACGATTTTGATTCAAGAATCACTGAAAATGGATGCGTATAACGTGAGTTCTGATATGAAATTAACGGGGACAGAAACTGGGAAAAAAATGCAAAACGAGATAGGAACCAAGAAACAGAATTTGGAAGGCGCCACAATCAAAAGATTGATAAGCCTAAGAATGCCACAAGGATTAGTACCCTTGATAAGTTCTGAGATTCTCAAAAGAACCCTTGAGAAGCTAGTCTCTCACCAAAAAGGTTAACTTCCATTCTGCCTTCAAAAAAACTATGGTGTTCCCTTATATAGTGGGCATCATCCTATTGAGTTTAACCTAATGGGCTTACAAACAAATAAAAATAGACAAACCAACAATCCAGCCCAATAAGCCTTATAACAACAGTTTAACTAAATATGAGGAAATAAAATTAAGTGCTGAATTGGGCCAAGTAAAATAAAGCCTTCATGCATATCCATTGAGGCTTATTCTTCAAGGTCTTCAAATTGGATTAAGTGTATC
>PYAF01002908.1:148600-191489 GCA_007407185.1 Glycine tomentella | reverse complement strand
TTAAGGATAAATTTCTAAGAGACGTATAATAGTAACGTTTTTAAAATGTAAAATCTGCAAAAGATTTGTTACTTATATACATAGCCAATGTCTCTGATACAAAATTTTATATAATACAAGTACACTACTTTCTCAAATATCCAGCTTGTTATATAACTTCTTTTATATTTCTTCACTACTCCAAGGCTTCATGAAACCTATCCATCATTGCCATCTAAAAAAAAACATGAAACAAATCAGGTGAGAAATAAATTTCTCAGTAGGCAAAGCTAAATCCCGAACTTATTAGTAGGTTAGTAAAATCATTCAAATAATCAAACACATCCACAAGAAATATGCAACTATATAAATGCTTGAGATGAACTATCCCAGGGCAAATGGCCTCCACATATCGTACTGTATGTGGCCGCACTGAGTGTGGACGTTACTATAGTCTTACGCAAACATGCATGAATTTTGCCATATATCCTTGCACCTGGGTACTACATATCGTACTGTATGTAGTATCAGATTCTGTTTCCCCAAAGCCTCGTACTGGACTTGGAACATGGAAACATGAATCCACCTATCTTAATCACATCAACATCCATACAATATACTTCAAATGCACCATAAGGATCTGGCAATACTAACACTGGAGTACTAGTCAATCTTCTTCTTAATTCTAGAAAACTCTTCTCACATTCTGGTGACTACACAAAAGCCACATTTTTCCCAGTCAAGTTAGTCAGAGGTAAAGCTATTTGTGAAAACCCTTTAATAAACCTCCTATAATAACCAGCTAGTCCTAGAAAACTCCTAATCTCAGTTACTATGGTTGGTCTCTCCCAATTCATGACTGTTTCAATCTTACTAGGATCCATTGAAATTTCTTCTTTAGAAACAACATGACCTAAAAATTTCACTTCCTTGGCCCAAAATTCACAATTAGATAGTTTAGCATACAACTTCTTTTCTCTAAGGGTCTGCAATACTATCCTAAGATGCTCTTCATGCTCTCTTTCTGACATTGAATAAACAATTATGTCATCTATAAAGACTACTACAAACTTATCTAGATAAGATCTAAATATTCTATTCATGTAACCAATAAAAACTGCTAGAGCATTAATTAATCCAAAAGACATCACTAAATACTCATAATGCCCATATCTAGTCCTAAATGCAGTTTTAGGAATAACTTCATTCTTAAATCTAATTTGATGATATCCTGACTTAAGATCAATCTTAGAAAATATTGCTGCTCCTCTCAGTTGGTCCATAAGATCATCTATCCTAGGCAATGGATATTTATTTTTAATGATTATCTTATTAAGCTGCCTATATAATCTACACGAAGCCTCATTCCGTTATCTTTCTTTTTCACTAACAAAACTAGAGCACCCTAGGGTGAAACACTAGGTCAAATAAATTTCTTTTCCAACAACTCCTCTAGTTGCTTTTTCAATGCTTCCAACTCTAAAGAGGACATCCTATAAGGTGCCATGTATATTGGTCCAGATCCAGGAATTAGGTCAATAGAAAATTATATTTCCCTTTCTGGAGGTACCTTGGTATCTCATCCAGAAATACATCTCTTACCACGAGTATATTAAAGAGTTCATCAGTTGACTCAGTTACATTAGCTGATAAAAGAACATACGCTTGAATTTCATTTTTACTAGAATAGGAAATAATGGTTTTATTCGAACAGTCCAACAATACATGGTTAGCTGCAAGCCAATCCATATCCAAAATTACACTAAAACCAGTCAAAGGAAGACAAATCAAATTTACAGAAAAAATTTTTTGATCAATTTGAAAATCACAATTAAGACAGATTTGACTAGTAGTAATAGGTTTACCAGTAGGGGTAGAAACTAAAAGATCATAAGGTAATCGAGATAAAGGTAACCCTAATTGTATATGATGAGGACCTAGGAGGGGACATGACCAAAGCAACAAACTTGGAGGACATACAAGGTCTTGGCGGCCCAATGACAAGATCAAAAGCTAAAAAGGCTAAAGAGGCTCTAAATCTCATGGTGACCACTTTACTTGAGACAAGCCCAAGTCTAAAGGAAGAACAGCCCAAAATGATACACTTAATCCAATTTGAAGACCTTGAAGAATAAGCCTCAATGGATATGCATGAAGGCTTTATTTTACTTGTCCCAATTCAGCACTTAATTTTATTTCCTCATATTTAGTTAAACTTTTGTTATAAGGCTTATTGGGCTGGATTGTTGGTTTGTCTATTTTCATTTGTTTGTAAGCCCATTAGGTTAAACTCAATATGGATGATGCCCACTATATAAGGGAACATCATAGCTTGTTGGAGGCAGAATTTTGATAATACAAAGATAACCTTTTGGTTAGAGGCTAGTTTCTCTAGGGTTCTTTTGAGAATCTCAGAACTTATCAAGGGTGCTAATCCTTGTGGCGTTCTTAGGCTTATCAATCTCTGATTGTGGCGCCTTCCAAATCTTGATTCGTTTTTCCAAACCCGCAAATTTTCCAGTTTCTGTCTTCGTTAATTTCGTATCAGAACTCATGTTATACACATCCGTTTTCAGTGATTCTTGACTCAAATTCGTAGTTCAGAAAGAGATCTTTCGTCTCGATTTGGAAACGCTTGAATTCGAGTTCTGTAGCGTGAGATACACTCTATTCTTAACAGGACGTGTTGTTGGCTGAATTCTGGGTGTGAAATTCCATTCCTAGTTGATCCTAATCTCTAATCCTATTGGGGATCATATCAGTATAACAGTGTCATAAGAAATTAAAGAGTGAGTAGCACTTGAATCATATAATACAGTTAAAATTTCAGCTTTAATTCTGCACTTACCCTCGATGAGATTTTCGTATTGAGATGCCTCTGTTGCATTCATAGTAAAAACCCTTCTAGTCTGTTGAGGACGTATGATGCCTTAGGAATTTTCAGCTCTGCAATTGCTAGCATAGTGTCCCATCTTTCCACATCTGTAACACTGAATATTCTTCCGACAATGCTATTCCAGGTATAACACCCTGAAATTTCGATAAATTGAAAATAGATGTTTAATGTGATTGTGTGTTATTTGATTGTTTGATAAGTTTGTATTAGTTGAATGATTGTTGTGTAAATTATCATTGTGCTATTGCTTGGTGTAGATGTCAAGTTATGTGGAGTTTGTTTGAGCTGCATTGAATTGTGTGATTTTGAGTTTGACCCGAAAATCTGTTTTAGTAAAATCATCATTTTGGATTGGTTAACTGTTGGATCTCTTTAAAATTTTAAAGATAGCTTCCTAACCCATATATCTAACTTTTGACCGTTGGGATTGTCAAAATAACATCTGAAACGTGAGAAATTAATTTTTCACTGAAGCGGAAAATTCTAGAATTGGGTCAGCTCGCCCAAGCGAGTTTGTGCAAGCATTTTTGGTCGCCTGGGCGAGTGGAGGCGGTGCTGAATATGTTTTTAAGCTTCCAAGTCACAAAATGGAGGTTCTTCCTCCTCCAAATTGATCCAAGCTTCCCCACCACCCTCCTCCACCACCCATAGTCATCAGAGACACACACGAGCCGTCGTTGCTTGCCACGAGACCCCGGCACGGAGAAGAACCCTTTAATCGGAGCGAAATCTTTGAAACTCTTCTCGAAGTTTCGGTAGAGAACAGAGCTCCCAATCCTCCTTTCTTGGTTTCCTTGAGGTAATCTTAGTTTCTTTTGTCTTCTCTTAGCTAGTCTAAGCTTCTATTAGTGTCTCTTGTGTTTTAGGTACCGTTGTTGAGAGTTTTACACTTCCTTTGAAAAACCCTTTGAAAATGAGATGTTATAAAAGTCTCCTTTTTATGAAACTGATATCATTTCTGTGATCCTTGTTGAACCCTGGTCACATTGGCGTGATCGGAATTTCAAAATGATGTCTTTTATGCCACAGCTGGAGATATGATGATGTCAAAGAGCTCGGAGGAAGCAATTGTAATCATTGACTCCATAACAGCCAGTGATTACCAATCTCACCATGATAGATCTCTGATTCAAAGGAAAGGTATAATGGAGCTAGATACTTTGAATACAATTCTAGCTCAAAAATAAGCTCTTGACCAAACAGATAGGCCAACTTCCTCAACAATTTCAACAAGCACATGGTGATTGTCAACAAGAACAGAAGGCTTATTATATGCAAAATCAGACCAGATCTCAACAGAACTTTCAAGGAAATTACCAAGGCTACAGAGATGGTCCAAGTTCTTATGGCTGGAGGCAGCAAAATGATAATGCATATTATGGTCCCACTAACTCTTCTTATGCAGGTGCTTCTAACAACTCTTATGTAGGTTATTCAAATATGGGTCCACAACAACAACAAGAAGCTTAGCCTGATATAATTTCAAAAATGGAAGATACTTTAACTTAGTTTATGCAGATGTCCATCACAAATCAAAAGAACACTGAGACTTCCATTAAAAACCTTGAAGTTCAGGTTGGACAACTTGCAAAACAAATATCTGAGTATAAAAGTGGACCTTTTTCAGCAAACACACAAGTCAATCCAAAGGAACCGAGGGAGTTTTTTAGAGTGGATGTCTTGGATGAAGTAATTTCTGATTCCAAGAGGTTGTTTCAAGGAAAAGATTGTTCAAAGAGAATATTAGCTGAAGCATTAGAGGAGATGAGTGAATATGAAGAAACCAGTTATCAACCATTCGAGTCTCTCTGAAAAAGAAAAGAAACTAGTGAAAATGTTGGAGGAAAACACAGAAGTCAGTGGCTCATCACTATTGTCCAATTGCTGGGAGCCAAAGCCATAACAAAGGCGTCCAGCTAATAAGACGTT
Source organism: Glycine tomentella (assembly GCA_007407185.1). Classification (NCBI taxonomy): domain Eukaryota; kingdom Viridiplantae; phylum Streptophyta; class Magnoliopsida; order Fabales; family Fabaceae; genus Glycine; species Glycine tomentella. Next base: position 186,685 of record PYAF01002908.1, on the reverse strand, counting down.
AAAGAAGCGCTCCTGGGAGGCAACTCGATGTTTTTAATTTTTGTCTTCATTTATGTTATTTAAATTATGTCTTATGCTTATAAATTATATGTATGGACTTTACTTTTTGAATTCTTATCTTTTTGAATGTATTATCTGCTTTGTTAGAACTTGGATACAGGTCCATTTTGATTAGGAGGAGGCAAAGCAGTTGAGGATGAAGAACGTGGCAAATCCTGTTTTAAGGGAGGAATCTGAACTCCTCAGCCATGATCTTCAAAAATCTGTGATATTGTTTTATATTTCTTTACCACTTTGTAGTTTAAGTTCAGTAATTTGTTATTTACTATGTTTGATGTTTGCTTGAATAAGTTGTATGCATTTATGATTCTTTTTGGTATTGTACACAGAGGTTTATCTCTTTTTGGAAAGTACATATTTTGATTAAATTTTTTGTTTTATAAATCTTTTTGGGACTTAACTGACTCGCTTGTTTTGAAAAGAATCAACAGATAAATGATTTGAAACTTACTTTTTGTATTGGATTAGAATACAATAAAATATTTTTGGAAACTTTGAGAATGAAAAAACAAGGAATGGTTTTCCAAATACTAAAAGAAGGCAGATGTTTTTACATGGAATTGATAAAGAACAACTTTCGAAACATTGATTTGATTTGAACATGAAAACAGACCTTAAATCTTAAGTGAGTGTGTGCATCCACAGAAATCATATTGAGTGTCCTCACTGATCTGTTTTATAGTTGATTTTGCATAAATTTCTAATAGTCATAACATATGATTCATGAATATGATTTAGGCCTTCTTTCTTTTTGAACATTTTTTAAGCCACTGGTCATAAAGCTATCCCAATATATAATGATTTATCATTAGCAATCCCTTTGAGCCAAATACTTGATATTTTGTTGAAATCCTAAACTAGAATAAGAATTCCCTACCATACGTTAGGTTAGGAGAGAAAAGGGGGATGTTATTTTGTTGGAAACTTGTATCAGTTGGGTAGCTAAATGTGATGAAAAAGATTTTGTTTTAAAAGTGGCTATTCATGTGAGTTAAAAGCTAGAAAAGAAAAGAAAGAAAGAAAGAAAAAGAAAAAGAAGAAAAGAAAAAAAAAAGAAGAAAAGAAAAAAAAAAGAAACAAATCCCTTGTTGAAAAGTTAGGGGATTGGAAAGTTGGAATAAAAAGCATGGATATCTTGGTAGAAAAAGAAATAGGAAGTGATGATAGCAATGTTTTTATCCTTGTTTGCTCTCCTATTTTCAAGGTACTTTTTGAATATCCAGAAAAACTAAGATTTTCTTTCTAGCCAGGCCCAGCCATAAAAGCCCTAATCATCCATGATAATTATGTACTATGATTTGATGGGAAATGAACTACAAAATTAATCTATGACATATCAGTGTTGGAATTGAGAATAAACATTTACTTGTGGGAGAAGTAAAATTTGGAAGGTGTTAAAAGCAAAATTGCCCAGAACTCGCCTGGGCCAATGACCTTTCTTCTCCATTAAGGCTTTAACTCATCCAGGCGAGCATCCTCAGTGTAATCGATTCACCCAGGCGAGCTTCAAGTTCTAAGAAAATGTGATTAGCTCGCCCAGGTGAGTAAAAACAAGCAAAAACACTCGCTTGGGCGAGTGGACTCAAGCAGGAGGCCAATTTCTATAAATAGCCATGCAAATTTGGAGCAAACTAGGATGGTACGAATTTCTTAGCTTAGTAACATAAATTAGCTTAGGATAGCATAAGAGAGAGTGAGAGAAGTGAGGATTAGTGTGGAGACTCTGCCGAAAAGAGGCGGTGATGGTTCCCTTCATCAATTCTTCCATTAAGGAGGTGCTCTCCACAATGATTGGCTAGCTTCTCTCAAGGATTGGATGTAATCTTCTTACCCCTGTGTATCTCTTTTAATATTTATTTATGCATGAATCTTTTCTATTCCTTATTGGTAATTTCATTCTGTTCTTAATGCTTGATTCTACCTGATCACTAGTTTTATGAAATTAGATTCTAAACTTGACTAGAAAGTGCCCTTAGGATCTGAACTAAATGATTTTACTCATTACATTACGTTGCTAGGAATAGGGTATAACGTTTTGATTGAAAATAGCACGCGATTATGATTATAATGCTGGGGTATTTACTTCATATGCGAGGGATCGATATTCGATAGATATCCTGAGAATTCTCGAATGTGAGGGATCGATTCGGGGTAAAATAATGTGTGCATCAATAAGGATAGAAAATGATTTATACATGGTAAAATTAATTGAATACTGAGGGTATGAATGATGAAACCCAATCATACTTTCTAATAAATATATTTCATTTTACTAGTTTCGTAATTTTCTGTTACTTTCATAATCACATGAAATTCCGCTTATCCTTATTGTACATAACAATTGAACTGTTGAGTTTTATTTGGAAAAACTGAGTAGCTCAAGTCCCTGTGGTGACGATCTTTATAAATTTTTAACTTACAACGATAAATTGGTACGCTTGCCAAAAGTCTTAATAGTAAGTATATCTATAAATATTATTTTATCTCGAAGGTCATGAAGTCCCATTTCCTCATTTAAATATTGTAACTACAAAAAAAAATACTGATGAAATTTAGAATTATTTATTTATTAATTATTTTTAATTCTCTTGTATATTTTGGTAAACTAGTATACCAGCCCAACTAAAAGCCTAGTAATTAATTAAAATTTATAACAAGAAATTAATATTCTTATGTGCAAGAATTGTTCTTCAAAAGAACAACCACTTGAGCTGAACATAGGTTCTTGACTGTGTAAGAACCATTCTTATGGAAGACTCCTAAAGAAATAATTCTTTTATAGTAAAAAATTATTTTTTAACGACACACTTTAACAAATTTTAGAGGAAAAAAATGAACTCAATAGACAATATCGACCAATAGAATTCAACATATTCAACACTTCATAATAACTAGTGCAACAACATATTCAACTCACAGATTCAATATACCATTTTTTATGAACAAAAATGAGGCTAAAACTTTTAGATACATAATTTATCTTTTACACAAAAGTAAGTTATTTTATCTAGTCATCGAGAAATCCTTCTCTATTCTTTCCTCTAGAGAACCCTACTCTAGAAAAGCTTAAAGAATCCTTTTGTAATAGAAAATAATAAGATGAAATATAAAAAAGAATTATAACCATAGTTTTAGAGGAGAGATATAACCTTATGATCTAGAGAATGCAAATGTAAATGTTTACCAATCAATGATCAGGTTGAAAGAAAGCAAGTTTCAAACCAAACTCTCCAAAAAAAACTCATTTGAAATCTTGTCCAAAAAAAATTCTACCAATGATGCATGAGAATCTTGAATTGTAGGACAGGAGCTTTGTTATTCTGTGTATTTTCTTTCACTTTAGAAGCTTTTTGAAAATTAGTGAAAATCTCGAATTGTAATGATGTATCTTTTCAAAAAGACTTAACAGTTTTATATAGAAAAACTGATGTAACTGAATGTAATCGATTAATACGTCTATGTAATCAATTATTTAATCTTAAGTAATCGATTAATACGTCATGTAATCAATTAGCACAGAGTTTTTCCATTTAACAAAGTACATAATAATCAATTATATATAAATGGTAATCGATTAACACAGACAATACTTGTTTTGTGTTTGTACTGAGTAATCGATTACTTAATGCTTGTAATCCATTATTTTGTTCTTCAAGGCTCAACTAATAGATTACCAATTTGTAGTAATCGATTAAGGTAGTCAAAAATAGTTTTTCCAAAAACATGAACCAAGAGTACTTGGCTTTTATGCAATCATAAAATCTTAAAGCTTTTTCACAAACCATGTGCTTTTGTAAAACCATGAATGCAAGCCAATGAATGATTTTTATACAATGCTAGATCATAAGATGAAACTCTCATACATCTAAATATTACAAATGCCTTCAATTAAATGGCATGTTAAAAGCAAAAACTCATCTAAGCTTCAGCATACATCTTGATCCTTCTTCAAGCTCCCCCTGTATCTAACAGTAAAGACTTTTCTTGTGGCCTTCGGGCGTCTAGTTTGGTTATTCAAATCTCCACCATTCTATTCTTTCTTGGGATATGGACAGTCTCTCGGAACCCCTTTTGTCTACAGCTGAAACAGATTTTGTCTTTATTCACACAATTTGAAGAGATATGGCCTGGCTTACCACACTTAAAACAAATGATCTGAGTCGAAAACATAGTGGGTTTGCTACCACTACCACCATAAAACCCTACAACAACAGTCCTTTGATTATTGGGACAATTACCATATTGCTTATGAGGGTTGGATATGATTTTCAATGATTTTGAGATCCAGTCTTCTTGTTCTTCATTGAGCCAGTATTCTGATAATATGCCGCCCTGTCTCGGGAGTCTTCATCCCATATCCTACACATGTTAACCAGCAATGGGAACTGGCAAACACCTTGATAATTCACAGCTTACTTCTCCTTAGGTCGCAAGCCATTCAGAAACTTCACATATTTTGAGCTTTCACCATCTCTTCCTTGGTAATGAGGAAAGTACCTCACCAACTCTTTGAACTTAGCTGCATACTCAGCCACAGTCATACTGCCTTGCTTATGCTCTAGGAATTCCATCTCCTTGTTGTTTCTAACATCTTCAGGAAAGTATTTCTCCAGAAATACCCTCTTGAAGGTTTCCTAGGTCAAAGCTTGACCTTCAGCCTCCAAGCATTGGCGAGTGTTCTCCCACCAATACTCATCTTCTTCTACCAAAGTGTAGGTGCCAAAAGCAACCTTCTACTCTTCTAGACATGTCATCACTTGAAAATGTTTCTCAATCTCCCGTATCCAGTTCTGAGCATAATCAGGATTGTATCCTCCATTGAAAATAGGGGGATTCTTTCGTTGGAAGCGATCCAACCCTTGATACCCAGCAGCTCCAATAGTTTCCCCTCTATTCTGACTCCCTATAGCCTGGGCTAAAGCTTAGAGAGCATCAGCCATTGCACGATCATTTCGTCTAGCCATCACTCACTACACATCCCAGGAAATGTGAACATGGAAGGAATACACACAAGAAAAAGGAATAAAACAATTTTATACATATCTTAAGTCCCTACTCAATTACTCTTGATAGTTGATGCCTCGAGAAATCACTCCTCTACAATAGTTCTCTCTCGAGACATTAACGCACATTCCCTACCCTTTGTATTCCTGACTGCTAGCCATGGTATTCCATTGCACTTCACAAATTATCCAGATGGCCAGTCTGATAGCTCGTGACAAGGCATTGAAACTCATGGTATAACAAACATCAGGAATATAAACGTGCTATGACAACACTAACAAATCTCCATAACCCATGCAAAACAACAATGTGTGTAAGTCTCAAACACAAACAACCCAAGCAACTACAAAACATTCAAATACTCAAACATCAAACATTCAACAAGAAAACACAAAATGCACAGAGAAACATAGCAGACTCACAACTCATCGGCCGAAAAGGTCCGACCTGCTCTGATACCACTAATGTAATGACCCTCCTCGTCGCTACGATATCACTACTCTAAACATGTAATTTCAATTTTTAATGAAAACTCATTAGTTTGATTATGAAAATGAGAATAATTTTTTCACGATACTACACTCCTCGGATATCACACAAATAAGTAAATAAATATACATATATATAAATTCAACCATTATATGTGATGTATGGCTGAACCCATCAACCATGAATTTTCCCAAATCTACATTGAATTGAAACTCAAAGTTCAAGCTTTCTTCAAGAACACACAGCTGTCAAGATTTCACAAGCCTTGCATGATGAACATTGGATGCATGCTATGCATGATGAGTTAAATCAATTTAAAAGAAATGAAGTTTGGAAACTTGTTCCTAGACCATCATCCTTCAAGCCTATTGGTACAAAGTGGGTTTTTAGAAACAAGCTTGATAAAAGTGGAATCATAGTAAGAAACAAGGCTAGATTGGTTGCTAAAGGTTACAACCAAGAGGAAGGCATTGACTATGAGGAAACTTATGCTTCAGTTGCAAGATTGGAAGCTATTAGGCTATTACTTGCTTTTGCATGCTTAATGGATTTTAAACTCTTTCAAATGGATGTTAAAAGTACCTTTTTAAATGGATATATTGAGGAGGACCTTTATGTTGAGCAACCTCCTCGATTTATTGATTTCAAACATCCTAACTATGTTTTTAAACTTAAAAAAGCCCTTTATGGTTTGAAGCAAGCTCCTAGATCATGGTATGAAAGGTTGAGCAAATTTCTGCTTGATCAATCTTTTATAAGGGGTAATGTTGACAAAACCTTGTTCATCAAGAAGCATAAGGATGATATTTTATTGGTTCAAGTTTATGTTGATGATATTATCTTTGGTTCAACTAATCAACTATTTTGCAAAGAATTTTCTGCAGCTATGCAAAATGAGTTTGAGATGTCAATGATGGGAGAATTAACATTCTTTCTTGGACTTCAAGTAAAACAAATGAAGAATGGTGTTTTCCTTAATCAATCAAAATATTTCCTTGAAGTCATCAAAAGGTTTGAAATGGAGAAAAGAAAAGATGCTGCAACTCCAATGGCAACATCTACTTACCTTGATTCAGATGAAAAGGGAAAGAAGGTTGATGAATCAAGATATCGAGGAATGATTAGTTCTTTATTGTATATGACAGCTAGTAGACCTGATATTATGCTAAGTAACTGCTTGTGTGCAAGATATCAAGCAAATCCAAAAGAGTCTCATCTTAAAGCAATCAAAAGAATCCTCAAGTATCTCAAGGCAACCCAAAAGTTGGGCTATGGTATCCTAAGGGTGCACAAATCAACATTGTTGGTTATTCTGATTCTGATTTTGCAGGATGTAAATTGGACAGGAAAAGCACAACTGACACTTGTCATCTTCTTAGAAGTTCTCTCATATCTTGGCAATGCAAGAAACAATCTTGTGTGGCTTTGTCAACTGCTGAAGCTGAATATATCTCAACTGAGAGTTGATGTGCACAAAGCTTATGGCTGAAACAACAATTGCAAGATTTTGGAGTTGAACTAAAGGAGATACCTTTACTTTGTGACAACACAAGTGCTATCAACATCTCAAAGAATCCTATTATGCACTCAAGGACCAAGCACATTGAAATTAGACATCATTTCCTCAGAGATCATGTTCAAAAAGGTAATATCAAAATTGATTTCATTGATACCCATAACCAACTAGCTGATATATTTACTAAACCATTGGCAAGAGATAGATTTGATGCTCTTAGAAACATGCTAGGTATTCTTGATGAATCCAACATATGCTAGCTTGTTTGAAGTATGCCTTTCCACGGGTTAATCGATTAAATTCATTAAAAATCACCTTATTTGTGCTAAACAAGCTTAAGTAATCAATTACTGCAATCTTGTAATCGATTATTCTCTGTTTCAAAGAAATAATTCTTCCTGGAATAATCGATTACACATCGGGATAATCAATTACTATGAACTAAATCCATTTTCCTGTTTAAATGGCTCTCTGGAGTAATCGATTACAACACTCTGGTAATCGATTACACATATGCTTGAAATTCCTAATTTTTCTGGAATAATCGATTACCACTCGGTTAATCGATTACATAAGCTCTGGTACTTGATAGAAATTCCAAAATTATGATTTAATCGATTACATTAGCATATAATTGATTACAGATCATCTTCAATCTGTAAATGGTTGGCAAATAATCGATTACCACATGAGATAATCGATTACTATGTGCAATTTTTGTGTTTAAAATATGCAAAATAATTGATTACTTTGAGCAAATAATCAATTATTTAGTTTGTTGTGCCTTTTCTAACAGTTTTTCTCTGAAAATGTAACTGTCCAACCAAATCCAAAGGAAATCCAAGGCCACTTAAGTGCCTTAACTATCACCAACAGCTATTTTTTCAAAAATATGGACGTTAAGAGCATCAATTCTGCCTATAAAAAGTGCATTACATCAATAGAAAAATCTACACCTTAGTCTATTATCTCTCTAAAATTTCTGAAATTTGTCTGAGTTTTCTTCTGTTTAAACCAATCCTCAACCATGTCAAACCCAACACCTAAACGTGCTAGGTCATCTAAGAGGAAAGTGGGTGAATCATCATCCAATCCTCCTCCTCCTCAACCCCCAAATAGGTTAGACTTATGGTTTTCCAATGAGTCTGACTAGTTGAACTACTTACAATTCTTTGCCACTAAACCAGTTTGCTCTCCAAAATACCTGGACCTAGATTGGTTCTTTAGGGAGGGATTTCAATTCCCTGCCTTCCTAGAAACCCAAGGTCTTAGAAGATTCCTTGAAATGAAGGCTACTTTCTACCCAGAATTGGTCAAAGTCTTTTATGCCTGTGCCAAGGGTTCCATGAATGGAACCATGGTTTCTAAAGTTAAGGATGTTACAATGGAAATCACCCATGAAGTCTGGGAGTCTATTGCTGGGGTATTCTATGAGAGTGCTAGGAAGTTTGATGAGGACCCTGAGGGATACAGTAAATTAGACACCTATAGGGAGATGCTTTATGACCCAAATATACAGCTTAGGAACAGGTTAGATACTGGTCCTATGAATCCTGAAGATAGGTTACTCCACTACATCATAACCTATGTGCTGACTCCAAGGGCCATTAATCATGCCCAAGCCACATATGATGACCTGCAACTTGTGTATGGTCTAAAGAACTCTATTCCCATGAATTGGATTCTCATATTTGAAGAAATAATGCTCAAATCCAAAAGGTTGGTCAACTACCCTTTCCCATATCCTGTGCTTGTATTTAGGTTCATTGACCACTTCAACATTGATGTGGAAATTGGAGTTGTTGATCATACCAACTCAAGCAACAGCCTAATAAAAGAGAAGCATCTCACCAAGATGGGGATGAGAAAGACTCCAGATGGCTGGATCATTGATGGACAACAACCTGCTGCTGCTGATGTTAATGATCAAGCTGAAGATTCTAAAGATGAAGATAGGGATCTACCTTAGCCCTTATACTCACAATTCAAATCTCTGATGCTACAAAAGATGGATGGGCTTATCCAGATGCATCATGATTTTAGGACAGAGACTAGTGTCTCTTTAGATGAGATTAAGAGTAGACTATTTAGAGGCTACTATTAAGGCTGATGACTCTACCTCCTTCTAAATGTCCTATGGTTCTTTATTATTATGTACTCTATTTTTTATTTTTAATGTAATGCTTAAATCCTCTCTATAATGGCTTCCCAATCCATATATAACAATTCCATTATGATTACAATTCAATTATCTACTGTGCCCTTTATATTTTTTGTCTTTAACAAGCAAATTAGGGGGAGAAATGATTGATTGTTGAATGCCCTGCATATCACTCTGTTTGCCCCTGTTTTTTGTTTCATTTTTTGCTCAAAATTTGAATTGAATGGATGCTGGAATTTAGGGGGAGCTAACTGTTCAAAATGAATCAATTATATCTAAAACACATGTGAATGATGATTTAAAGGAATCAGGTGCTTTAACACTTGATCTTTGTATAGAAAGTGTAAAAATTTCAGGTCTGAAAATTCAAAGTCTTCCATGGAAAATCCCACTTATAAAAGCTTCAAGTTCACCAATTGGTCAATCAAGAATTTGGCATGTTTAAAGCCAAAAAGGGGGAGATTGTTGATTCCAGGGGGAGCTTCATGAAGTTTGGAAGTCTTTGATATAAGAAGAGTTTTGTGCTTTCAACATGCTTGAAGACTTGGAATCTTATGTAAAAGGAAAGCAATCTGATTGATCCATGCATTCACATATTTAATCATTCATTCATTGATTTAACAAAGTATTTTTTTATAAAAAATCAAACAAAGCTTTTTATACTTTGGCAAGGTTTCTTTATTAACTCAAAGGTTTTTGGAAAAATTGTTTTATACTGTTGTAATCGATTACGTTAAAGATATAATCAATTAAATTATTCTTAGTTCATCCTGGAAAAACCTTCAAGAACAAAGTAATCAATCACCTATCGGAATAATCGATTATTTAACCTTTGTTTTCACATACACTGCTTTGTTGAAACACTTTAATCGATTACAAATAAATTGTAATTGATTACAAAGCTTTACATTGCTACTCATGGTTTTAAGACTTTCTGGAAAAATCGATTACCAATAGGTAGTAATCGATTACACAGGCTTAAATTGAAAAAGCCATCTTCCTACTTTAATCGATTACCATTTCTAATAATCGATTACACCTTGTGTCTGTATTGTGTAATTTTACATTAGATAATCGATTACCACATTTCATAATCGATTGTTTTTTACAAGTTCCTATCTTAATCGATTACAAAGACGGAATAATCGTTTATTTTGCTTGTTGCTCATACCCAAAAACTTTGTTAAACACTTTAATCGATTACAAGGTTTATTTAATTGATTACACGAGCATTTTAATCGATTATTAGGCACGTTTAATTGATTACAGGCAGTTACAAAAAGTGTTATAAATAGAACCTTGACTCAGCTGCTTAATAGACTTTGTGAAAACACTACCCATTCGTATTTTCTAAGCTTAAATAGTCTTGTGAGCATTCTTAAGAGTTTTCCAAAGGATAAAGTCTTTCTTGCTCCATTGTGCATTGATCATGTGTGGTAAAGTCATTCTTGGAGCTTGAAACCATTTCAAGATTAAGGAAAGTTGTTCTTTTTTATTTGTAATCAATCAACCTAAGCTGATAACTTCATGTTGCATTGTATCATTGGATCATCAGGTTGTCTTTCTCCTTAATCTGGTTGTAATTTTTTTTTTGTTTTCTATTTTCTTTGTGGATTGGCTATTGTAATTGGGTTCTTGCTTGTAACTAGAGAAGGGGTTCTCTAGGCGAAAGAACTGATTAGTGTTCTCAGGTTCTTGTGTCTTAGAATCTAATAAGGTTTTAGATTTCTATACTTTATCTAGGGTTGATAAGGGAGACTTTGTAATTGCTTGTAAGAACAGAAAATTATAATAGTAGAACTCTAACCTAGTGTTGGTTGGAAGAAAACTAGATGTAGCTTCTAGTGTTGAAGTGAATCAGTATAAATTTGCTTGTCTTGTTGCTCTATTCCTTAACTCTTATATTCTTTGTATTCTTGTTTAAATTACTTGATCAATTATATCAGTTTTGATTCATTGAATTCCTTGAGGCTGAAATATTTGGCTGAATAAATTTCTTGGTTTTTTGAAAAGTGATAAAGATCCTAGGAACTCTGATTTTGATTAAAGAATTTTTTAAAATACCAAGGCTTAACCAATTCACCCCCCTCTTGGTTAAGTGTGAGATATTCATATTCTTTACACTTCTTACCCCTATGCATCTCTTTTAATATTTATTTATGCATGAATCTTTTTTATCCTTATGAGTAATTTCATTCTATCCTTAATGCTTGATTCTATTTGATCACTAGTTTCATGAAAGTTAATCCTAAGTTTGACTGGAAGGTACTCTTAGGGTTTGAACTGAGTGATTTTACTCACTATGCTACGTTGCTAGGAATAGGGCATAACATTTTGATTGCAAATAGCACGCGATTACAATTATAATGCTGAGATATTTATTTAATATGCGAATGATCGATATTTAGTGAATATCCTTAGGATTCTAAAATGCGAGGAATCGATTTGGTATAATTTAATGTGTGCATCAATAGGGATAAAAAAATGATTTATGCATGATAAAATTAATTGAACATTAAGGGTACGAATGACGCAATCCAATCCTACACTTTTCTTGAATCTAACTAAACTTGCTTTATTTGTTTCCAGCTTGGCTAAGGGTACGAAAAATGAAAATGGGATGATTTCTTCAAGTTTCTGCATGGCTATTTATAGATTTTGGTCGCCAGCTTGTGTCCAATCGCCCAGGCGAGTGTTTTTGCCTGTTTTCACTCACCTGGGCGAGCAAAATACACTGCTTCCACTCGCCTGGGCGGGTTAAAGCCTTTAATGGTGAAGAAAGATCATGGGCCTGAACGAATTTTGGGTCATTTTGCTTCTGACACCCCCAAAATTTGATTTTGATGCCATTTTCGCTTACTTTGCTTGCTTGGATGCTTCGAATAGCAATGAAACCTATCAAAATACAAAATATGATTGGACTAATCTTCCAAAATATGAAAAACAACATTTACATAAGTACTAAATACAAATCGACTAGGTTTAGGGTAAGTTTATAAGAAAATTTACTAAAATCAAAAGATAAGTGCCAGCATTATAAACCTAGATTTTACTAAAATAGAGCACTTATCACTCCCCTTAACCTAGAATCTTGCTTGTCCTCAAGCAAAGTAAATACACTAGCAGTATAGAGGATACTTTTAATATGAATATGAACATGCTTTGCAAAGAATCAAGTTTGATCAGAACAAAAATTTTCAAATAATCAACCTCAAGAATTGAAACAAAAGATAGAATTCACAAAACCAGCAATTGGACAATAGTGATAAGCCATTGGATTTTGTATTTTCCTCTAACATTTTCACCAGTTTCTTTTCTTTTTCAGAAAGACTTGAATGGTTAATAACTGGTTTCTATGAATTCCCTACAAGAAAAACATTTTTAGCATGTGGAGGTACTGCGTTTACCTTTATTTGTGATTCTTGATTTTTCTCTTCCTCCTCAAAGATACACGGCTAGTAACGAATTTCCTTGAAAGCATCCGGCTGTTGGAGATAATCTGCATTATCATTTCCTTCAGATTCACTCATCTCCTCTAATGCTTCTGCTAATCTTTTCCTTGTACCAACCTTTTGGAGTCAGAAATTACTTCATCCAAGACATCCACTCTAAAACACTCCCTTGGTTCCTTTGGATTGAGTTGTGTGTTTGCTGAAAAAGGTCCACTTCTATGCTCAAATAGTTGTTTTGCAACTTGCAAGCTGTCCAACCTGAACTTCAAGATTTTTGATTGAAGCCTCATTGTTCTTCTGATTTGTATTGGACATCTACATAAACTAAGTTAGAGTATCTTCCATTTTTGAATTTCTATCAGGTTGATCTTCTTGTTGTTGTGGTGGACCCATATTTGAAGAACCTAAATAAGAGTTGTTAGAGGGACCTGCAAAAGAAGAGTTAGTAGGACCATAATATGCATTATCATTTTGCTACCTCCAGCCATAAGAACTTGGACCATCTTTGTAGCTTGGTAATTTCCTTGGAAGTTCTGTTGAGATAATAAGCCTCATCTTCTTGTTCTTAATCACCATGTGCTTGCTGAAATTGTTGAGGAAGTTGGTCTATCTGTTTTGTTAAGGCCTCTAATTGTTGAGTCAAGAGCTTATTTTGAGTTAAAATTGCATTCTGAGTATCCAGCTCCATTATACCTTTCCTTTGAATTGGAGATCTATCATGATGAAACTGGTAATCATTAGCTGCTATGGAGTCAATGATTACAATTGCTTCCTCCGGACTCTTTGACATCATGGTACCTCCAGCTGAGGCATCAAGAATCATCTTTGTCTGAGGTCTCAAACCACTGTAGAAAATATGTAATTGCGCAATATCATCAAAGTTATGGTTTGGGACATCCGCAGTAAGGATTTGAATCTCTCCTATGTCTCACAGAGAGAGGTTCATTAAACTCTTGGAAAAAAGTAGCAATGGTTGATTTTGCACTAATTAATTTGGATGGAGGAAAGAATCTGGCAATAAATGTTTCCTCCACTTCTTCCTAACTGCTAAGACTTTTATTTGGTAGGGATTGAAGCCATGTCTTTGCCTTACTAGTCAAGGAGAACAGAAAAGCTCTGAGATAAACAGCTTCAGCATCTGCATCAGAGGCTCCCATGGTACTGCACAACTCCATGAAGGTAGACAAATGAATATATGGATATTCATGATCTAGTCCAGCAAATGAATGTTATCCAATCAGACTGAGCAATGCGGGCTTCAATTCCACAATTTTTTTACTGAAAGGAGGAATGACTATGCTGTTGTAATATTTTGATCCTTGTTGATACGCATAGTCATCAAGAGTCCTCCTTGGTGGTCTATTTTCTTCTCCCCCTCCTTTATCAGTCATAATATAAATTACAGGTGGCTTTACTAGTGAAGGACAATCAAAATAGAAGAATATTCACTCGGTGGCTCTTTGGTTGTTAGTTCTTTTTCTTTATGTTCTTCTTTTGTGATCTTGGTAATTTCTGAATTTAAATAACAATTTTTCTGCAAGAAATTTACCTCAAAAATAAAAAAGAACAAACTTGCAATAACTCGTAAGTATCGAGGTTAGGGAAAATAAAATAAAATAAAACACAAGAGAATTTATACAAAATCAAAAAATAAAAATGAAAGTAGAGAAAAAGTCCTATTCAACTGAAAAATTAAATTTGAAAGAACTGAGTGAGCGACTCAAGTCCCCGGCAACGGCACCAGAAACTTGTTAGGACTTTGACAAGCATACCAAATATGTCGTTGTAAGTTACAATATTTATAAAAGTTCGTCTCCACAGGGACTTGAGTTTACTTAGTTAATTTAAATAAAATTTCAACAGCTTAATAATAGTTTATATACAAAAGAGTATAAGCGAAAGTTCATTTGATTGTGCGATGATTAAACATACAAATAAAAATCTAACGGAAGCGGAAACTACAGAAACAAATAAAACAAGTTTAGTTTAATTCAGGAAAAGTGTAGGATTGGATTTCGCCGTTCTTACCCTTAGTATTCAATTAATGTTACCATGCATAAATCATTTTCTATCCTTATCGATGCACACATTAAGTTACCCCAAATTGATCCCTCGCATTTGAGAATCCTAAGAATATTTACTAAATATCGATTCCTCACATATTGAATAAATATCCTAGCATTAAAATTATAGTCGCGTACTTTATGCAATCAGAACGTTATGCCCTATTCCTAGCAACATAATGTAACGAGTAAATTCATTCGGTTTAAACCCTAATATTACTTTCCTGTCTCACTTAGGATTAATTTCATGAAACTAGTGATCAAGTAGAATCAAGCATTAAGGATAGAATGAAATTACCAATAAGGAATAGAAACGATTCATGCATCTAGTAAATATTAAAAGGGAGACAAAGGGTTAAGAAGAGTACGCCTAATCCTTAGAGAAGCTTAGGCGACCATGGAGAGAACCTCAAGAGAAGAATTGATGAAGGGAACCATCACTGCTTCTTTCCGACAGAGTCTCCACACTAATTCTCACTTCTCTCACTTTCCCTAACACTATCCTAAGCTAAAATTACCTCCTAAGCTAAGAAATTTCGTTCCAAAAGGAAGGAAAATGAAAATGGGATGATTTCTTCAAGTTTCTGCATGGGGCTATTTATAGATTTTGGTCACCAGCTTGTGTCCACTTGCCCAGGCGAGTGTTTATGCCTGTTTTCACTCGTCTGGGCAAGCTAGCCTTATCTCCTTGGAACTTGAACTCACCTGGGCTAGCAAAATACACTACTTCCACTCGCCTGGGCGGGTTAAAGCCTTAATGGTGAAGAAAAGTCATGGGCCTGGACGAATTTTGGGCCATTTTGCTTCTGACACCCCCCAAATTTGATTTTGATGCCCTTTTCGCTTACTTTGCTTGCTTGGATGCTTCAGATATCATCGGAAGCTATCATAATACAAAATATGATTGGACTAATCTTCCAAAATATGAAAAAGAACATTTACATAAGTACTAAATACAAATCGACTAGGTTTAGGGTAAGTTTATAAGAAAATTTACTAAGATCAAAAGATAAATTACTAAAATAGGGCACTTATCAGTAACTTACAAAGAAAAATTGGAACGCAAAGGAGATGTGTAACACCCTTCCAATTACTATATTATGCCTAGGTCATAATAAGTAACTAGAAGATGTTAACTTTTTAATGTAAATTTTTTAACCAAATTTGTTTAAGAAAATTATGCTTATATAGAGCCTGTAGAGACTTTTTGGTCTCTTTAGTAACTTAAAAACTTAGTAATAACTTGTAAATAATATTTATACAATAATATTAATGTCCACATACTACAAAGCATATAGGAAGATACTACAAGTCTGCGACATTAAAAGAGATCTTCCAACTTGTCCCCACTTTGTAGCTGCTCCTTTCGATTTACCTGTCTGGAATGACACGGGAACACACAAACAGTGAGAATTCCAAAGAATTCCCAGTAGGTGAAAATTTACTTATCATATACTGTCATCGTCATCATTCCAGCTACTTTGGTTTATTAAGAAAACATGTGAACAGTCATAGTTGATTTTAATTTCATAAACATATAATCGAAGTAGTTTCATTTTATTCACAAACACTTAAAAATAATCTCATACTTCATCACTAGTGCAAGCATAAGTTTTCAATCATGACAATGCATAACTTTTCTTTATTAATCTCTTATTTAATACCCTGAACTAGACAATGAGCTCATTACTAAATTTAGGTTCCTCCAGCAGGGTCATGCTCAGCTTAACTGTATTACCCTTGGGTCAATATGTCTTTCTCGCAGTGTCATGCTCGGCTTAACCGTATCACCCGTTGGGTACCATCAGGGTCGTGCTCAGCTTAACTACATCATCCTTAAGGTATTATCTTTCTTTAGTCTTTTCCTCAGGGTCATGCTCGGCTTAACCGTATCACCCTTCAAGTCTTATCTTTCTTAATGCACATGACATGCTCAATGACATGCAAAGCTACATAACTCGTGTCATGCAATTATGCCACAAAACATCAAGATTTCATCATCATACAAAAGCACTTTTCAAGAACATCATAACAACAAGATTTCTCACCACATAAGATTCATTTCTTCCTATAACCTGTGCTAATATACAAGTCATTTGAAAACAATGAATACACTCAAACACCAAGAGGGGGGTGAATTAGAATAACCTTGACCTTTTAAAATTCATGAAATCAGAGTTTAGGATATTAATCACTTTTAAAACCAACACAACCTTAATTTAATCAAATCACTCAGTCCAAGATTCCAATAACAAAACCAGCAATTGTTGAGTACTGAAGAAATCACAACAGCTGAGAGATCGAGATAACAAGAAGAGATAGAACAATAGAAATTAACACAGGCACATATATTGGTTCACTTCTCAAGAGAAGCTACATCCAGTTCTTCTAATCAAACTATATTAGAGTTCCACTAATTCAAAAGTATCCTTTATAGGCAATTACAAGTGATTTTCTCTATCAACTCTAGACAAAGAATCAGAGTTCTAACACCCTATTATAAATCAAATTACCAAGATCTTGAGAACCCTACTCAGATCTTTACCCCTAGAGAACACTACTCTAGAAAGCTTGAAAGAAACTCTTTGAACTTAGCCTTACAAGAGTATTTTTAAACTCAACAATCTACAAGAAAGTTTAAGAGAAACACAACCTATGACCACCAATGGATGAATGAATGCACGAATGATTTTACCAATCAACACTAGGTTGTATGAATATCAAAGCTCAGAATCAACTTTCTTGAAAAAAAAAATTCTTGACTCATCTTCAACTATGAAGTAAAATGATCTTTTAATCTCAAGCAAGAAATCTAATACTCAGAAAACTATTTTTTGGACAATGAGAACTTTTACTTGTGTTAGGATTTCGTAATCTCAAGTATATGATAAAAAATTATCTTCTTTGAAATCGCAGACCCAAGCAGCTTTATATAGAAAACAGTTTTAACAGACAGTAATCGATTATTATGCAAGTGTAATCGATTATTTTAACATATGTAATCGATTGTTTAACCAAGTAATCGATTAAAATGTTCTGGAGACAATCTGGAAATATTTAATGAACAAAGTAATCGATTATTCCATGAAGTAATCGATTAAACCAGTCAGTCTCGTATATGCAATAGGCCTTGGTTATCAATTATAGATTATGGTAATCGATTAAGGCAGTCATGTACAATTTCCAGAATAAGCCTATGTAATCGATTACAGATTGTGGTAATCGATTAAGGCAGTCATGCATATTTAAAGATGAACTTGTGTAATCGATTACAGTGTAACGGTAATCGATTGTGCCATGTAATCGATTACGAGTAGCTACTAATTGATTAAAGTATTCTTCATGGCTTTTCCAGAATCAAACAGAAGTTGGTAATCAATTATATCCTTATGTAATCGATTAAAGTACACAAAGCCATGGAATATGCACATATAAGCTCTTAAGTTCTCTTCTTAAAACATTTTATGCATGAATATTGTTTATGCTTTATGCAATGCAAGGATCACAAGATTAGCAGCCTTCTTAACCATTCTACAAATTACAAATGCCTTTAAGTGGCATTAGCTTTATCCTTGATCTTCATCTTCAGCTCCTCCTATATCCAACAATCTCCCCTTTTTTGGCTTTGATCATGCCAAATACCAATTGAACATTTGTTACTTTTTTTAAGTACATGAGAGAACAAAGTGTAGAGCTTTAATCTTAACCTAAAATAAACTTAGCCTTTTGCTAATTTCAAGTGTTAAGAAGCTTTGCATAAGTATAGATAGATTCTTAGATTGCTTCCCCTGTTTTAGGTAATATTGCCTAAGTTGCAGAAACATAGATTCATATAGAAAAAATAAGATTCAGTTATTTTCATTTTCTCATAATGTTCAAAATCTTCTCCCTCTATTTGGCTTATTAAATGCAAAAAGCAGCAAGCTACATATCATAAGCAAGGAAGGAAGAAAACATAAGGTGTAATCGATTAAAATGAAGCATAATCGATTACTCCAATGAGAAATAGAGTTAACACTCAGTAATCGATTACTATTCGTTGTAATCGATTATTACAGTCCAAGTTAATTTTGAAAAAGCTTATTTAGTATGCGTAATCGATTAATTCATCCTCGTAATCGATTAATCCAGGCAAACAAATTTTCTGAATTCATTTTAAATAGTGAGTAATCGATTAATTCGACAAGGTAATCGATTACATAAGCATAAATTTGTTTCTGAAATGCTTTTAAAGATCAATTAGTCAATTATTTCGACAATTAATCGATTATTCCAGTGAATATTGCAGAATGAACAGTGATTATGCAGCATATTTCGAATGTTGCATCAAATGTGATGACTAGCCAAATTAGATGTAAATAGATACATTAAAAAGCATGCTAACATATATTAGACTCATCAAGGATTCCTAGCATGTTTCTAAACGTATAAAATCTATCTCTAGCCAAGGGTTTAGTGAAAATATCAGTCAATTGGTTAAGTATATCAATGAACTCAATTTTGATATTACCCTTTTGGATGTGATCCCAGAGGAAATGATGCCTTATCTTAATATGTTTGGTCCTTGAATGCATGATTGGATTCTTGGATATGTTGATGGCACTTGTATTGTCACAAAGTAAAGGGTATTTCCTTTTGCTCAACACCACAATCTTGGAGTTGTTGCTTCAACCAAAGGCTTTGTGCACAGCAGCTTCCAGCAGAGATATACTCAACTTCAGCAGTTGATAAAGCAACACAAGATTACTTCTTGCAGTGCCAAGAGATTAGTGAGCTGCCAAATAAGTGGCATGTTCCACTAGTTCTCTTCCTATCCAATTTGCACCCTGCAAAATCAAAATCAGAATATCCAACTATGTTGAGTGATGCACCTTTAGGATACCAAAGTCCAACTCTTGGTGTAGATTTGAGATATTTGAGGATCCTCTTGACTGCAGTTAGGTGAGACTCTTTGGGATTTGCTTGGTATCTAGAACATAAGCAAACACTTAACATAATATCATGTCTACTTGCAGTTAAGTATAACAAAGATCCAATCATTCCTCTGTATTTAGACTCATCAACACTTTTTCCTTTGTCATCCGAATCAAGATAAGTTGATGTAGCCATAGGAATTGCCGCATCCTTGCTCTTCTCCATTTAAAACTTTTTGATCATCTCCAGGCAATACTTGGCTTGACTAAGGAAAGTTCCATTTTTCATTTGCTTGACTTGTAGTCCAAGAAAGAATGTGAGCTCCCCCATCATTGACATCTCAAATTCACTCTTCATTGAGACAGAAAATTCTCTACACATAGATTGATTAGTTGAACCAAATATAATATCATTCACACAGATTTGAACCAACAAGATATCATTGTCATGCTTCTTAATGAACAAGGATTTGTCAACATGTCCTCTTATGAAAGATTGGTTAAGCAAGAAATTGCTTAATCTCTCATACCAAGACCTTGAGTCCTTTGTCACATAGTTGGCTTATGCTAAGGAGGTTGTGTTTCAAACCTTCCACATAAAGCATATTCTTTATCTTTGTTTTGAAACTATCTCCTATATTTCCTTCTCGAATGATCTTTCCTTTATTATTATCACCATAAGTGACATATCCTCCATCTTTGAGTGTCAAATTTGTGAGCATGGACATGTCACCTGTCATATGTCTAGAGCAGCCACTATAGCCTTCAATCTAACAATCCTAAATGAATGATATGCATGATATGCACACTAGATTATCAGATACCACTTCTTTCCTTTTACAAGAATCAAATTGATCTTCAAGCTTCCATGACACTTTTGAAATGAGGCATGTTGAAAGCACAAAACTCCAAAGCTTGATTCCTTGTCCAACTTCTCATGACTCCTCTTGAATCAACAATCACTCAGTCCAAAATTCCAATCACAAAACCAGTAATTGTTGAGTAATAAAGAAATCACAACAGCTGAGAGATCAAGATAGCAAGAAGAGATAGCATAATAGAAATTAACACAAGCACATATATTGGTTTACTTCTCAAGAGAAGCTACATACAGTTCTTCTAATCAAACTAGATTAGAGTTCCACTAATTCAAAAATATTCTTTACAAACAATTACAAGTGATTTTCTCTATCAACCCTAACAAAGAATCAGAGTTCTAACACCATATTAGAAATCAAATCACCAACATCCTGAGAACCCTACCCAGATCTTTACCCCTAGAGAACACTACTCTAGAAAGCTTGAAAGAAACTCTTTGAACTTAGCCTTACAAGAGTATTTTTAAACTCAACACAATCTACAAGAAAGTTTAAGAGAGACACAACCTGTGATCCCCAATGGATGAATGAATGCACGAATGATTTTACCAATCAACACCAGGTTGTATGAATATCAAAGCTCAGAATCAACTCTGTTGAAAAAACTTTTCTTGACTCATCTTCAACTATGAAGTAAAGTGATCTTTTAATCTCAAGCAAGAAATCTTATACTCAAAAAACTGTTTCTTGGACAATGAGAACTTTTGCTTGTGTTGTGATTTCGTAATCTCAAGTATATGATAAAAAATTATGTTCTTTGAAATCGTAGACCCAAGTAGCTTTATATACAGAACAATTTTTAACAGACAGTAATCGGTTATTTTAACATATGTAATCGATTATTTAACCAAGTAATCGATTAAAATGTTCTTGAGACAATCTGAAAATCTTTAACGAACAAAGTAATCGATTAAACCAGTCAGCCTCGTATATGCAATAGGCCTTGGTAATCGATTACAGATTGTGGTAATCGATTAAGGCAGTCATGTACAATTTCCAAAATAAGCCTATGTAATCGATTACAGATTGTGGTAATCGATTAAGGCAGCCATGCATATTTAAAAATGATCTTGTGTAATCGATTACGGTGTAATGGTAATCAATTAAGATAGATAATCATGATTTACATTTTGTGCCATGTAATCGATTACGAGTAGCTAGTAATCGATTGAAGTGTCCTTCATGGCTTTTACACAATCAAACAGAAGCTGGTAATCGATTATATCCTTGTGTAATCGATTAAAGCAGACAAATCCATGGAATATGCACAGATAAGCTCTTAAGTTCTTTTCTTAAAACATTTTATGCATGAATATGTTTATGCTTTTCTTCAATTGAGTGGCATGTAAAAAGCTACTACCTTCAAGTGACGTTGGCTTTATCCTTGATCTTCATCTTCAACTCCTCATATATCCAACATCATTAAATCCCCTTTTTTTAGTATGTTAAACTAGAATTCCTAAGCTTTCTAACAAGGTATCGCATGCTTAAATTGGAGTTCTAAAACTCTAGCTATAGCATTTTAACAACAACACTCCAAGGCTTCCAGCAAACTCAAAATTCTACACTGACATCTATTAGTGTTTTCGTGACTGAAAGCAGTAACAATCTATATTTAGCTGAATTTTTTTATATGTTATATTTAACATCTAGATCTTCAATTCCATATATCATAAACCTTATTTGAGTAAGAAATGAGAGAGAAATAAGTTTTTTAAAACGGCTGGCAATGGCTATTTTGAGTATGCTCAGTTTTGGACATCTTAGGTTTAAATAAATTTTAGGCATGAATCACTGCTCAGTTTAGTCCCATATTTTAGGAAAACCTAAAGGACATCCTAAGCTTTAAAATTAGAGGTCAAACACCTTGTTTGGTTAAGTAGATAGGGAACTATCAAAATTTTAAAACAGACCAAAATTCAGCTCCAAGCCATTCGATCATCAACACCAATATTTACCAAAAGCTTAGTTCTACACCTACCTTGATGTTACTTGAACTCTTTCACTCATTTCTTGAAGCAAAGTTGTATAAATGATCTTCAAAAAACAAGATATTAAACTTCCATATGCCATCAAGCTTAAGACTAAGATACACCGAAATACCATTCAAATAATCTCAAGAATCAATTGATAAATAAACCTAAACTTTCACCTACCTTTAACAAGTTTGCTTCCAATTCTTCCAACTCTTCCAAGTAGTGGCTGTATACTTTAATTCTTTGAATGATATGGGTCTTAGGATAGCTTAGAAATGAGAAAAGAAAGGAATAGAAGTCTAGGATACAAAGGAATATAGGTCATGGTTTTTAGGAGACAAAGTGTGAAAATGAAAGCAATTGACCATGGCTTGGATGCTAGCTTCTACGTGCAGTTTTTTGTGGTGCCATAAGCTATTTATATTAAGTGAATTAGTTATGATGGAAAGGAATTAGTTAGAATAAAACTTAGTTAGTAGCTAGTTTAGTCCTAAGTTGACTAAGTAATTATAACCTAAGGAAAATATCTAAAAGTTTTGTCCTTATTCATTTAATGCCATGTTATCTTCAAATAAAGCAATATTCCTTTGAGCTTGGCTGGCCTATGCACGTGGAATGGAGTTTTCAAGAAGCCAAATCTGATTTTTCCTAAGCTTGGTTGCAAAATTATCTTTTATACAAAGTTCTAGAGCTCACACGTTAACCTACACATGTTTTCACTTCCATTTTGTTGAAAAATCTCACGTACACAAGCACATGTGGCTGCACCTAGTTTTAGTGTTTATACCACTTGTACTTCATGTGGTTTCTAATTAACATGATAGCTACTAATATGTCATTCATCTAAAGTGTTAATTCTTTGTCCAATATCGTACATTACTAGATCTCTTTATATTACTCAAATTTTGTTTCTTTTCTTAAATTGTCTAATCATGATTAAATCTATTCTAAGTACTTCTAAGCTTTGTCACTTGGATCCCTTAGCTTCTATCATATCCTTCTTGTATTAGACACATGTGTTTCTCATGTGATAATTTTCCTCATAACACCATAGATATTATTCAGATATTCTAAAATTTTATCAGATACCTAAGATCTTTGTATCTAATGTGTTCACATGGTCTAAAAATCTAACTTATGATAGCTTTAGATACTCCTAGTTTTCTTGTGATGTTTGTCTATTACTAAGGGTATTTAGTAATTTGACATCCTAGGGGTATTTCTATAATTTTATTCACAAAATATCTAAGACAAAATATCCAAGGGTATTTTGGTAATTTGTCTCTCACTATAGGGGTATTATTGTAATTTCGACTTCAAAATATCTAAGGGTATTATTGTAACTTTTACTTTAAGGGTATTTTTGTAATTCCCACTTCAAAGGTACTATTGTAATTCTCACATCAAGGGAAAGAGTAATATGGTCATTCTCCTTCAAGCATTTTTGTAATATCTCTCTTTATCTCTAATTAGCATATTTAAATTTTTGGGATGTTACAAGATGTGGGAGATGTTGGAAGTTAGTCATGAAGGGACTGACGAAGTTAGAAGATCAAGGAAGCATGCCTTGACTAATGAGTACGAGATGTTCCAGATGAATACCACAAAAAACATATCTCAGTTGCAAACAAGGTTCACTCACATTGTCAACCATCTTCTTGGTCTTGGGAAGATTTTTTATGCTGAAGAATTGAACATCAAAATTCTGAAGTGTCTCACAAGACCCTGGCAACCAAAGGTTACAACAATCAAGGAATCAAAAGATTTATCCAAGATGTTCATGGCTGCACTTTTTGGTAAGCTTCTCGAGTATGAACTTAAAATGTCACAACTAACACATGCAAAGGATACAAAGAAGAAACACAAAAGTATAGCCTTGAAAACTGCATCATCTAATGTGGAAAAGGAAAAAGACTCAAGTTAAGATGAAAGTGATGAACATTTGAACCTAATAGTGAAGAAATTCAGCAAGTTCATGAGAAGGAACAAGAACCAAAAACTGTCAAAGTTCAACAGGAAAAATTACAGCAACAACAACTCCATAAACTTCAGTTGCTTCGAATGTGGTAAACCTGAACATTAAATCTGAATGTCCAATCTTTTTGAAGAAGCAATAAGGTGAGAGAAAGACAAAGAAAGAGGGGAAGGCAAAGAAGACATACATAGTGAGAGAAGAAAATGATTCAACAACTTCTGAATCAACAGATGAGAATGAAGAAGCAAATATGTGCTTCACCTCTACAATAAGTGATGATGAAGAATTCTCAAGTGCTGAATCAGAAGTAAATTCTGAATATGATAATATTGTTGATTCTTTCCATGAGATGCATGAAGAAGCACAAAAAATTGCACAATCCAATAATAGGCTGAAAAGTAATCTTAAATGGCATGTTACGAAAATTACTGAATTGCAATTTGAACTTTGCAATTTGAAAGAAGCAAATGAAAAGCTTGTTTCAAGTTACAAAGCCAATGGGTGTTTATGTGCCTCATCTTCTTCTAGTGTTGATAAATGCAAGATCTTACAAAAATAATTTGATGATTTCAAAAAGAGTCAAGGTAAAAAGTATATGTTATTTCTTTCTGAAAATTCTTATTTGGTTGATCTTTTGAAAAGACTTTATAGAGGAAAATGCAATTTAAATCAAATACTACGTGTGCAAAAATATATTGGAGATACTTCTGGTTTGACGTACAAACATGGATCAAAACCTTTTGTAAAAACAAGTTTTGTGCCTCCAAAACAAAAGTATCAAAAAGGCCTTTCAAAAACAAAGCATCATCAATTGACTTATTTTGAAAGAGTATCAAAAATTGTTACTTGCAATTATTGCATTAAGAGAGGTCATACATCTCATAAGTGCTATGCTAGAAGATACTATGTACCTAATGGTGAATGCATTTGGGTGTCAAAAAGAAAAAGAAAGCCAACTAACCCCTATGGACCCAACCCACATTGGGTACCTATCTTTGTTACTTAAATTGATTTTTGTAGGTGTGTCTAAGAGCAAAATCAGCATTATGGTTACCTTGATAGTGGTTGCATTATGGTTACCTTGATAGTGGTTGCTCTAGACACATGACAGGTGACATGTCTATGCTTACAAATTTGGCCCTCAAAGATGGAGGATATGTCACATATGGTGATAATAATAAAGGAAAGATCATTAGATAAGGAAATATAGGAGACAGCTTCAAAACCAAGATAAAGAATGTTCTTTATGTGGAAGGTTTGAAGCACAATTTGATATGTGATGGTCAAACGGGTGAGGTTATCCAGGTTGGTAAAATAAAAGGTAACATTTATATTCTCTCTATTGAACATGCATTCATTCACAATACTAATTGCCTAGTTAGTAAAGTTAATGATACATGGCTATGGCATAGGAGAGCTAATCACATAAACATGCATCATATGAACAAACTTATAAGAAAGGATTTAGTTATTGGCTTTCCTAAGCTTAAGTTTGAGAAGGACAAAATAAGTGATGCTTGTCAAAAGGGGAAACAAACTAAGATCTTTTTTCAAAGTAAAAATGTTGTTTCCACCTCTAGACCCCTTGAATTGCTTCATATGGATTTATTTGGTCCTTCTAGAACTGTGAGTTTGAAGGGTAATTTCTATGGGCTTGTTATTGTTGATGATTACTCTAGATTCACATGGACTTTGTTTATAAGATCCAAGAGTGATGCTTTCATGGCAGTTAGAAAATTAGCCAAGGTCATTTAAAATGAAAAAGCTTGCAATATTACCTCAATAAGAAGTGATCATGGTGGTGAATTCCAAAATGAGTATTTTGAAGAGTTTTGTGAAGAAAATGGTATCAACCATAATTTTTCAGTTTCAAGAACACCCCAACAAAATGGTGTTGTGGAGAGGAAAAATAAATCCCTTGAAGAAGGAGCAAGAACTCTTCTTAATGAGACAAATTCGCCTAAACATTTTTGGACAGATGCTGTAAGTACAGTTTTCTCTACCTTGAATATATTACTCATAAGGCCTATTTTAAAGAAAACCCCTTATGAACTCTACAAAGGTAGAAAACCAAATATTTCTCACTTAAGAGCATTTGGCTGCAAGTGTTTTGTTTTAAACAATGGTAAAGATTCTCTTGGCAAATTTGATGCTAAAACTGATGAAGCAATCTTTCTTGGTTACTCTTTGCAACGTAAAGCTTATAGAGTCTTTAACAAAAGAACATTGTGCATAGAGGAATCAGTTCATGTTACATGTGATGAATCTAACTCCTCCAAAGAGGAAAAGTAGTATGATATTGATGCAGGTCTAATGGAAGAATTTATTCAACTAAATGGATCAAATGCAAAAAAAAAGAAGGAAGAATCAAATGAAGAAAAGGAACAATCAACACCTATTCAAAAGCCCAAGAATTGGAGAACTACAAGAGACCTTTCCCTTGACAACATAATTGGGGAAGTTTCCATGGGAGTTTCTACTAGATCCTCACTAAGAAATCTTTGTTGTGATATGGTTTTTGTCTCAAAGATTGAACCAAAGAGCATTGACCAAGATTTGCTTGATGAACATTGGATGATTGCCTTACATGATGAACTGAATCAGTTCAAGAGAAATAAAGTTTGGGAACTTGTTCCTAGACCCTCTTCTCATAAACCTATTGGCTCCAAGTGGGTGTTTAGAAACAAACTTGATTAGAGTGGCATCATAGTTAGAAACAAGGCCAGATTGGTTGCAAAAGGTTATAGCCAAGAGGAAGGTATAGACTATGATGAAACCTATGCTCCAATAGCTAGGTTAGAAGCCATTAGGCTGATGCTTTCATATGGATGTTTAATGGACTTTAAACTGTTTCAAATGAATGTTAAAAGTGTCTTTTTAAATGGATATATTGAGAAGGAAATCTATGTTGATCAACCTCCTGGCTTTGTTGATTACAAATATCCAAACCATGTTTTTAAATTGAGAAAAACTCTTTATGGTTTAAAGCAAGCTCCAAGGTCTTGGTATGAGAGATTGAGCAACTTATTGCTTATCAATCTTTCATAAGAGGACAAGTGGACAAAACTTTGTTCATTAAGAGAAGTGGAAATGACATCTTATTGATTCAAATATATGTTGATGACATTATATTTGGTTCAACTAATCAAGCTTTGTGCAGAGAATTTTTTATCTTAATGCAGAATGAGTTTGAAATGTCTATGATAAGAGAGCTAACATTCTTCCTTGGACTTAAAGTCAAGCAAATGAAGAATGGGACATTTCTTAGTCAAACTAAGAATTTCCTAGAAATGATCAAGAAGTTTGAAATGGAGAAAAGTAAGGATGCTGCAACTCCAATGGCTACATCAACCTACCTTGACTCAGATGAAAAAGGAAAGAGTGTTAATGAGTCAAAATATAAAGGAATGATTGGATCCTTGTTGTATTTGACTACTAGTAGACCAAACATAATCTTGAGTGTGTGCTTGGGTTCTAGATGTCAAGCAAATCCTAAAGAATCACACCTCACTGCAGTCAAGAGGATCTTCAAATATCTCAAGTCAACACCAAAAGTGGGACTTTGGTATCCTAAAGGTGCATCTCTCAACTTAATTGAATATTCTGATTCTGACTTTGTAGGATGCGAATTGGATAGGAAGAGTACTAGTGGAACTTGCCACCTTTTAGGCAGCTCACTAATCTCTTGGCACTACAAAAAGCACTCTTTTGTTGCTTTATCAACTGCTGAAGCTGAGTACATATCAGCTGGAAGTTGTTGTGCTCAAAGTCTATGGTTGAAGCAACAACTACAAGACTTTGGTGTAGAATTAAAGGCAATAA
Organism: Glycine tomentella; assembly: GCA_007407185.1. Classification (NCBI taxonomy): domain Eukaryota; kingdom Viridiplantae; phylum Streptophyta; class Magnoliopsida; order Fabales; family Fabaceae; genus Glycine; species Glycine tomentella. The sequence continues at coordinate 158,376 of PYAF01002908.1, read as the reverse complement.
CCCTACTATGTGACAACACAAGTGCCATCAACATATCCAAGAATCCAATCATGCATTCAAGGACCAAACACATTGAGATAAGGCATCACTTCCTTAGGGATCATATCCAAAAGGGTGATTGTACAATTGAGTTTATAGATACACTTAATCAATTGGCTGATATATTTACAAAACCCTTGGCAAGAGATAGATTCTATGCACTTAGAAACATGCTAGGTATCCTTGACGAATCAAACATATGCTAGCATATTATAAATTTGCTTTTCCACATAACAATTCATATGAAAATTGATCATGTATCAAATATGCTTGAATATGCAAATGTTGTTGAATTACATTGTTTGTAATGCAAAATTGACTGTTATAATCAATTACAGTGTGATATAATCGATTATTTGATGTTTAAAAGCTCTTCAGAAGAAAATTCTTACTGGAGTAATCGATTATTGTAACGAATTAATCGATTAATTGAAGTTTTCATTGAATCTAGAAAAATATTTTCACTGGAGTAGTCGATTACTTAACGAAATAATCGATTACTGCTTATTCAAAGCTTTCTCAAAAATCAATTTTTCACTGTTATAATCGATTACATAACGAAATAATCGATTACAACTTGTTTGAAATTGACTCCTATTTGCAAAACTCATTGGAGTGATCGATTACAGCTCGATTTAATCGATTGCATTGCATTTCAAAAGTCTCTGCTTGTTTTGAAATAATCAATTACTAGCTTGTGTAATCGATTATCTATGGAGTTTCTGCAAAAGCTGCAGATTTTATTGGAAATCTAAACTGCCAATCAAATGTTCAAATTCAAATTTCGAACTATTTTAATGCATTTAATTAAATCTTCTGGGTACTCAAAATAGTTGTTGCAAACATTTGAATTTCAAATTCAAACCTCCAAAATATCTATAAATTCAAGATTTCAACGGAGATATTCAACACCGAATCCTCCTCTCTTCTTTCTGCAAATTCTGGTGCTCTCTCTCTTTAAGTCTAAACCTCTACTCAATCTCTTTTTCGTTCCTAACCCATTATGTCTGCTCCTAAAAGATCAAAAACCACCAAAAGAAAAACTAGTGAATCTTCTCAACTGGCAGCAACTAGATTAGATTCATGGTTCTCTAATGAGACAGGGAAGATGAACTATATGCAGATTCATGCCACAAAACTCCTCAGCCCTCCTAAATACCTCGACCTTAATTGGTTTTTTGCTGAGTGATTTCAATTCCCTGCCATAATAGAGGCTTAGGGGTTGAAAAAATTCATAGAGCTGAAGGGTACATTTTACCCAGAACTACTGAAGGTGTTTTACACCTGTGCTAAAATCAGCATGGATGGCTCAATTCGCTCCCAAGTCAATGGAGTGGCCATGGAAATCACTGCTGAAGTCTGGCAAGAGGTGGCTGGAATTTCCTGTGAGGGTATTAGGAAATTTGAGGAAGAAACAGAAGGCTATACCAAGGCTGACACTTATAGAGGGATGTTGCAAGACTCTCAAGTCAGGCTGAAATTGAGGCTTGGAACTGGAAGCATGATCGGTGAAGATAGGCTCCTTCACTACATCATTACATACATTCTCACAACAAGATCAACCAACATGCCCAAGCAACTAATGATGATCTGCAGTTGGTCTATGGAATGAAAACTGCAACCCAAATGAACTAGATCCTCATTATTGAGGAAACTATGCTGAAGGCAAAGAAATTGATTAATTATCAATTTCCTTGTGTTGTCTAAGTATCCAGGTTCATTGACTACTTTGGAGTAGATCTCTCAAATGAAATTGTAGATAATATTACTACAAGTCTCATCATAGTGAAGCATCTTAACAAACCTGGCCTGGTGAAGACCCCCAATTGGTGGCAAATGGCTGGACAGCAAGCCCAACCTGCAGGTGCTGGAAAAGGTGATGAAGAAGAAGAAACCGAAGATGCCCTTGCTCCACAACAGTACTCTTCATTTGAATCTCTCATGATTCAAAAGATGGATGCTCTACTATCCCTACACCATGAGCATAGGACTGAAACCACTTCCTCCATGGATGAGATAACATCTAGGCTAGGAAACATTGAGACTAGATTGGCTCTTAAGGACTTTAAAAATCTCTAGTTTAGTTGATGTTATTTCTTGCTTTCATCTGTGTATGGTTCTATTTTCATGTTGCTTTGATCTTATTGTTTTGATTAATGATTAAAGTACTGCAAATTTCCCTTTATTAAATGAAATTTTAGTTTATGTTTCATATCCTCCTTGCTTATAATCTCAACAGTTCTAATTTTGTCTTTGATAAGCCAAATAGGGGGAGAAATAAAATAAAATGAACACATAAAACATGATTTCTCCATTTTTATTGCTCTGAACCTTATGAAGAATTACCTAAGTCAGTGGGAGCAATTTAAGGAATGATTTATGTTTATCCAAGCATACTTAACACTTGCTCTTGGCAAAAGGTTGATTTGATTTCAGGATATCAAATATAAGACTCTTATCAAATGTTCAATTAATATTTGGCATGCTCAAAGCCAAAAAGGGGGAGATTGTTAGATATAGGGGGAGCTGGAAGAATCAAGTCAAGGATGAAGCATGTGTGCCTTAGAAGAAAGATTTTAGCTTTTCAAATGCCAAGGCATTTGTAATTTGTTAAGTGTTTAAGAGGCTTATCTTATGATCCTTGCATTTCATAAACATGATCATTAACATGCACACATGATTTCATTAAAGCATAAAAGTTTTCATGTTTACATAAAGAAATTCATTTCTCATGGTTGAGTTTTGGAAAACTCATTTTAGCACTGATTTAATCGATTACCAACATTGGTAATCTATTACTTAAGCCATGAAGAATATAGTAATTGATTACAGGTAAATGGTAATCAATTACACATTGTAAAAACTCATAAAACAAGTCTGACTGCTTTAATCGATTACCATACTATGTAATCGATTACATAAGCTGAAATCTGAATCTACTATGACTGCTTTAATCATTTGCCATACTATGCAATCAATTACATAAACTTAAATTTGAATTTGCTATGACTGCTTTAATCGATTACACGTTAATTTAATCGATTAAATTGCTCTTATATGTTTTCCAGAAAGAGCTTAGAACACTTTAATCGATGATTCTGTGCATTAATCAATTGCATTAGTTACAATAATCGATTACATTAACGACTTAATCGATTACATTGAGCTTACTTTGTTTTCTATAAATAGTTATTGGGTCTGTGATTTCAAAAAATATCTCAGAACATGAGAAAATATACATCTTGTTTTTACAAAGTACTCATTCACCACAAAAGCTCTAAAAGTCTTAGAAAATATTTTCTCTACATCTTGATTCAAAACTTTGTTTTCATACATCAAAGATCATATTGTTTTGAACAAAGACTGAACAAAAGGTTTCAAGAAAGCTGTATTCTGCAAAGCATTCATTCAAACTTTGTTTTTGATTGGTAAAATACATCTCATTTGTAAACTAAGGATCATGAGGTGATATCTTTCTTGAACTCTTAATTGTGATTTGTTTTGTCTATTTTTAGTTCTTGTATTTTCTAAGATCAAAAAGGTTCTTTAAAGTTTTATTTCAGGAGTAGTGTTCTTTGGAGGATAGAACAGGGTGGTGTACTCTAGTTCTTGGTCTTTAGAAGTCTATAGGGTTAGATTTCGCTTCTTTATCTAGGTTTGATAAAGGAGATCAGTTGTAAAAGCTTATAAAGAATAGAATTTGATTTAGTCAAACTCTAACCAAGGTTTGGTTGGAAGGAACTAGATGTAGCTTCTCTTGTGAGAGGTGAACCAGTATAAATTGTTGTCTTTTGATTCTAATCTGGTTATCTTTCAATACTTTTTCTTGGGTGATCAAATCATAAATAACAAGAAGTGTTTTTGACATTACATGCAGTCTAAGGTGTATCTTGATTGAAAGAAAATTTTTGATTTTGATAAAGAGTGATTAAGTGATACGATCCTTTTTTAATTCTGTTGCTAGTTTGTTTTTTTTCAAAGAAATTTTTTAACTCTGTTATAAACCAATTCACCCCAAACCCCTCTTGGTTAATTGTGTGTGTACATCATTGTTTTCAAAGATTATTTGTTCCACTGACAAATTTGGCTAATATAGTTTATAAGGTTCTAATTTTCTCATGAAGTTTGACAACATCTTGAGGTTGGCCCTTAAATTCTTGATTCTTTAAAAGCTTGTCTTCAAGAATTTCACAAATTTCTTGTGTTCTTCAAATTCTACCCAAAGATTATGTTTACTCATTTTGAGGTCTTCATAATCTTGGTCTGCTTGTGCACATTCTCTCCATAGATCATATCTTTCTTCTTATTGATAATCATGAAGTTTATTCAGCTCCTTCAAATCCTTTTGAAGATCTTTAGGTTTGTTTTCCAACTCCTAAAAGTTCTTAAGAAGATTAGTTCTGTCCCTGGCACTTATACCAATCTCAAGACACAACTTGGACTCTTTTACTTTTAGAGTTATACAAGCTTTACATGTCTAAGTGGACTTGTCCAGTGAAACATCTACTTGATTTTAAAGAGTTTTCTCGAGTTTTAAATGATCTTTGGATACATTCTTGAAATCTTTTCATAGGTTTTTGTAAGATTTTGAGAGAACAAATGAGTTAGATAGAAGCTTATGATAATTTTTTCTAAGATATTCAGGGTCGTCGAGATTTACCTCATCTTCATGATCTGATTTAAACTCCTCAAAAGTTGTGTATGCCATCAAGCATATGTTGGCTTCTTCATCATCAAACGAGGTGTTGCCCATGTCCTCCAAGTACTTATAAGACCCTTCTTTTCCCTAGTCTTGAAGAATTTCTTCTTATCTTGACTCTTCTCCAGTTCTAGGCATTCAAACTTGAAATATCCAGGCTTTTTGCACTCGTAGCAAATTATGGAGCTTTTGTCTTTATCCTTCTTTTCTCTAGGCATTCTTCTTGAGAAGTTTTTCCGCTTGGAGCCTCCTTTGTTTCTCTGCATCTTATGGATCTTTTGAGAAATAACGGCAAGCTTATCTTCATCCAAGTCTTCCTCAAATTCATCATTAGATGAATCATCGACTTTAAGAATTTTGGATGAACTTCTCAAGACTTGTGCTCTGGACAACGATGCTTTTTTATTCTTTTGACTACTGAGAGCCAGAGACTTTTATCTTTTAAGTCCTTCCTCCTACTAAAGTTTTTGCTCATGAACCTTGAAGGTACCGACAAGTTCCTCAAGGGACATAGAGTCAATATTCTTTAATGCTCTCAACACTGTTACCTACAATCTCCACTTCCTAGATAGAATTCTCTAAATTTTGTCAATGTGATCATAATTATCATAAGTTCTACCTTAGGATTTTAATTCATTAAGAATGGTTTGAAAGGGTCCGAACATACAATGTATGTCTTCATTTTCTTCCATAGAGAAGAGTTAATACTTACGAGTGAAGAGACTAGGTTTGTTCCTCTTTACCTGTGATGTTCCTTCGTATGTTATAGCCAGAGTGTCCAATATTTGTTTGGCACTTCTGAAAATGTGTACCTTAGTGTATTCTTCTTCTAAAATAACACACAACATCACATTATGAGCCTTGGAGTTTAGTAGAAATTTGAGTCTTTGTTCCTCCGTCCATTAGCCTCCAGGAATTTCATTCAGATGATCATCATATGGAATATAATCACCATTTTCCACCACGTCCCATAGATTTATATGAATCAATTAGAAGTGGGCTATCATACTCTCCTTCCAGTAATCATACTTTAGCCTCTAAGCAGAGGTGGTTTCTTGGTGGAGAATCCTTCTTCCATATCTTTCATATATTGGATGTTTTCCTTAGTATTGTCAGATACTCAACCCTTAAGGCCCTACTTTGATACCAACTGAAATAACAATAAACACGCTAAAATAGGGGGTTGAATAATGGGTATGTCAAAGATATAAATGAAAACAATATGAATACACTCAAATCCCAAGAGGGGGTGAACTTGTATAAACTTGACTTTTTAAAAAAATTTACAAAATCAGAGTTGAAGGATCTTAATCACTTTTAAAACCAATGAAACTGCAATTCAATCAAACCACTCAATCCTAGAAACCAATGACAAAAACCTACACTTGTTGATTAAGAAAGAAATCAAAATTATCAAGAGATCAAGATAGCAAGGAGAGATAAAGAGATTGAGATCAACACAAGAACATATATTGGGTTCACTTCTCAAGAGAAGCTATATCCAGTTCTTCTAATCAAACTAGATTAGAGTTTTAGTAAATCAAATTTGTTCTTTTACAAGCTGTTACAAGTGATTATCCTTATCCAACCTAGATAAAGAATCAGAATTCTAACATCCTATTAGAAATCAAATCACAAAGAACCTGAGAACCCTACTCGATTCTTTACCCCTAGAGAACACTACTCTAGAAAGCTTAAAAGAAATCTATTTGATCTTTGCCTTACACAAACTTAAAACACACAAAACAATTTACGAGAAAAGTTCAAGAGAGATACAACCTATGATCCTCAGTGAATGAACAGATGAATGAATGTTACCAATCAATTTGATGTTGCATGAATGTTAATGAACAGAAAATCAACTCTCTTGAAGTTCTTTTGAAGAATATTGTCTTAAAACATCATCATTAATGAAGCATGTAATCTTTGATCTCAAACAAGAAATGTATCACTCAGAAAATATGTTTCTTGGACCTTTGAAAGCTTATAAAGTATTGGGTGACTTGTAAATTCTGATTGTATGTTGTTGCTAAAAGCATAGACCCAAAAGCTTTAAATAGAAAACAAATTTAACATATTGTAATCGATTAATACGTAATTGTAATCGATTATGTTACATAAAGTAATCGATTAATATACTAGGTAATCGATTAAAATGTTTTTGAGATAATATGGAAAACTTTCATGAACAATGTAATCAATTAAACCGTGACGTAATCGATTAAGCTAGTCTGTCTTAGTTATGTAACAAGCCTTTGTAATCGATTACAAATGTGTGATAATTGATTAAGATAGTCATGCTTGTAATCGATTAAAATGTTCTTCATGGCTTTTCCAAAAATAACACAGGCTTGTAATCGATTACGAATTGTAAGTAATCGATTAAGACAGTGCATATTTTCATTTTTCAAAACCAAAGCCATGAGAGTTTCTTTTCAAATGCAAACATGCAATCTCGAATGCTTTTCTTTAGTCATGAATGCATGTATATGAATATGCTCATGCAATGCAAGGATCACAAGGAAAGCCTCTTGAATAACTAGACAAATTACAAATTCCTTCAATTTGATTGACATGTAAAAAGCTAAAACTCTAAAGCAACATCTTCATCATTGCCATCTTCCAGCTCCCCCTATATCCAACAATAACCTTTTGCAATATTAAAGCAGATATAGATAGTAATATATGTGTGTGTGTGTATTAAGTCGTCCATTGAAGATAATGCAGATGTTTAATGAAGATAAATATGGTTGTCCAGTGACTTGATAAAAGAGAGAGTTCTTAAAATAGTTTTCCAAATAAATACTTGGTGTTAAAAAGGTGATAGAAAGTGCTATAAGAATGTTCAATAAACCATTATGGATGAAAACAATAGGAATACCCACAATAACCAAAAGGGGGTGAATTGGTTAATACTTGACCCCTTTTAAAAATTTATTTATAAAATTAGAGTTAAAGGATCTTAATCACTTTTAAACCAAGAATGCTTATAATCAATCAAATCACTCAGCTTAAGAAATCAATTGCTCAAAACAGGACTTGTTGAGTAATGATAATAAAACCAAGAACAAATGAACAAGATAACTAGTAGAGATTAAGGAATAGAAAATCCACACAAGAATATATACTGGTTCACTTCTCAAGAGAAGCTACATCGAGTTTCTTCTAATCAACACTAGATTAGAGTTCCACTATTATAAATTTCAGCTCTTACAAGCTTTACAACAATCTCTCTTTATCAACCCTAGATAAAGAATAGAAATCTAAAACCCTATTAGACTCCTAGTAATAAAGAATCAGAGAACACTACTCTGTTCTTCACTAGAGAACTCTACTCTAGCACAAGCTTCAAAGAACTCTTTACAATAGCTTCAAATAACCAAAATTACAAAAACAAGTTTACAACCAGAGATAATGGAGAGAAACAACCTAATGATCCAATGAATATGAATGCATGTGGTTTACCAATCAGAGTTAAATTGTAGAAAAATAATTTCAGAACATGCTCTCCAAAACTTCTTTGAGAACTCTTGTCCAAGAAATCATTCAATACCCATAAAGATTAAAGAGTGGGACAAGAACTTAGTTAACTCAGAAAATCACTTTTTGACTTTGTGAAGGCTTGTGTGTATTCAGAAAATTCGAAGTGTTCAAGTTAAGTTTCAAGACAAGCCTTTATCCTATTTATAATAGCTTTTTGTAACAGACTATAATCGATTACAACATGCCACATAATCGATTAAAATGGCTTATGTAATCGATTAAGTTGTCACTTAATCAATTAAAGTGCTCAAAGCTTCATTCTGGGTTTTACAATGAATAAAATAATCGATTAATCTGAGTTATAATCGATTAAAATAGCAAAGTATTATTTTCTTTTTGGCTTAAGTAATCGATTACAATGAATTGTAATCAATTAAAGCAGCACAACATGTTTTTCTACATAAGCCTATGTAATCGATTACGATTAATGGTAATCGATTAAAGCAGCAATGCATAACTTTCATTTTACATTATGTAATCGATTACAAGAGTCATGTAATTGGTTAATTTATTCTTCAAAGCTTTTCCAGATTTAAAACTAAGCAAATACTCGATTAAACCGCTGTGTAATCGATTAAAACAGTAAGATTACGTTTTTCAAAAAACATTAATCATTACTTATTGATTTCTCTTACAAACATGAATAGCTTTGATACTTTTAAATGCAAAACATGTGAGCATGTTAATGATTATATGTATGCAATGCAAGGGTCAAAAGATTGTTTCTCTCATACACTTAATTTTGAATTACAATCTTCAAGGCCTGTGAAAAAGCTCCAAACTTCCTTCTGAGGCACAAGCTTCATCTATCCAACAATGGAGAGAAGTAGAAACACTTGGTTTATACTGGTTCGCTCAACCTTAGCTACATTCAATTCTCCTTTACTCACTAGTAAAGGGTTTCAGTAATCAAAATTTTATTAGCAAACAAGTATTCTAAAATGTTACTCCTGGCTTTACAAGTATTCTTAATACCACTTCTAGCACTTTCTTAGGTTTGGGCGACATTTCGTCTTATCCACCTTAGATTTTGATGAATAACAAGTATAAATTATTTATATTCTAATTAGTTTTTGACAAGTGAACATAATCAATATGTTAAAGGACTTAACAATACTCAGTATCGTCCAGAGAGAATAATTTGTTTTATCTAGCGTCCAACGCGCTAAAACTAGAGAGCGTCCACCACTGAGAATTAGTGTTATACATTGTCTTTTGGTTAACTCTCTTGTCCAGCCAGTAAGAAACTCAAAAAGATTGTGTATGACAAAAAAGGTAAGTGGACGTGTTCTATATTATATATATATATATATACATACAATTTTCCTCTCTTTATTTTTGAATTGCTAACATTTAAATTTAAGAAAAGGACAATGTAGAAGAATATAAAAGGTTTTCACAGAATATTCTCTTAAAGATGTTTGTTGTGTGTTGAGTACATTCCTAAGAGATAATAATTGTAGTCAATGAGTATGCTCTTGTGATCTCACTATGA
>PYAF01002908.1:137752-148500 GCA_007407185.1 Glycine tomentella | reverse complement strand
GTGTGTTGAGTACATTCCTAAGAGATAATAATTGTAGTCAATGAGTATGCTCTTGTGATCTCACTATGATTCCTAATTAGTTCATATTGTTAGAGATTCATAGCGAGATGTGGGTTGTTGCAGTTCTTTGTATAAGAACCCTTAAGTTTGTGATGTATACATTAGATGGTTAGTGACAGATGAAGACTTGTGTGAGGTTAAGATTTCCTAGACTAAGAACTTATCTCAAATAGAATATGTTGAGACTAGTAATCCTTAGGCTAATATTGTGTTCTTAATGATATTTCCTTTTTATAACCTGTGATGTTTTATGATATTTTTGTTGTTATTTCCCTATGTTTCTTCAGTGTTTTAACATGTTTGATGTAGTTTGAAATTTGTTTTCTTTTCTAAATGAAGATGGTGTTTTATCGTTTTGCCCAAAGTGGCTTTACAAAGGTTTTGGATTTATAAGTCTAGTTTTTATATATGCTATCGTGTCTCGTCATGTAAACATGTTTTAACTTGCTTGAAGTTTTCTTAATTGGTTTCTTCTTTGAGAATGAAGATGTTTCTTTTAACCTTATTTACTCAAAGTGTTTGTAAAGGTTTGGTGTTTAAACTCATTGTCCATTTATATTGTTGTGTTGATGGAGGTCCATTCCAAGCCAAAGGTCTAGAAGGAGAGCTTGAAACACTTCCTTTGGTGAGCTTTAAAGGACTCATGACTAGAGCTAGAACTAAAGCCCTTCAAGAACACATCAAGGCTAACTTGGACAAGCATGATGAAGCACACCAATCCAAGGAGAACAAGGGCTTGATTTTGATGTCTCAAGTCCATTTTAATTCAATAAATTCCAGTACTTGTTAGAAGCTTAAGTTGAGACAAATAAAAAGGCCTTTTAGTGAAATTGTGTAAAGTGGTATAGGTGCACTTGTGTGTAGCAACTTAGTAAACTTGTTGACTGCACTTAGAAGCTAAAAATACTGCACCAATTTCGAATTTGGGACAGCCAAGGGTCATTTAGGGAAGCTTGCACCATAAGCTGTTGATTCAAGAGGAGTTATGAGAAGATTGGACAAGGAACCAAGCTTTGGAGTTTTGTGCTTTCAACATGCCTCATTTCAAAAGTGCCATGGAAGCTTGAAGATCAATTTGATTCTTGTAAAAGGAAAGAAGTGGTGTCTGATAATCCAGTGTTCATATCATGCATATCATTCATTTAGGATTAGATTGAAGGCTAATGCAAAAGCATTTAATAAATAAGGCAGATTAAAATCAAGTTTTTGGAAAAATGAAGTTTTCCTATTTTAATCGATTACAGATATGTTGACATCGATTATTTTGTTCTTCGTGCCTTCTGGAAAACAAATTAAGAACATTGTAATCGATTACATATCGAATTAATCGATTACCTAGGCTAAAATTAAGATATTGGTCTTTCTGTCTTAATCGATTATAGAAGCTCGTAATTGATTGTATATCATGCCTATGGCTAACATGTTTTGCTAAATTAATCGATTACCAAAAACAGTAATCGATTACTCAGTGTATTTAGAAAATCATGAGTTCCTGTCTTAATCGATTATATGACGGGATAATCGATTATATGTTCATAGCTCAAACCCAGAACATATCAAAAATATTTTAATCGATTACATTTGCTAAATAATTGATTACAGGAGCGTGTTTAATCGATTATTTTCAGTTAGAAAGCTGTTATAAATAGAACCCATTGCTCTGTGATTTTAAGAGTTGAACAATTCGTATTCTGGGCAATCACAAACATTCATGAGCTTTCATTAGTGAGTTTTCTGAGTTCAAAAATGTCTTAGCTTCACCAAAAATTCATATGGGTTTTTGATTTGATGAGTGAAGCATCATTGAGTTTCAAGGAGTAAGAAAAGGGATGCATTGAATCTGTTATTCTTTCTTTCAACCTGGTGAATCATACATATGCATTTTGTTCATTGGATTATCAGGTGAATTCGTTCCTTATTCTTTGTGGTTGTAAATCTGTTATTTGATTTCTGTAAAGATTGGCTTATTGTAAATGGGTTTCTTGCTGATAACTAGAGATAGTGTTTCTCTAGGGGTTGCTGAATAGTGTTCTCAGTGGGGTTGGTATCTAAGAATCTAATAGTGTTTTAGATCTCTGAACTTTATCTAGGTTGATAAAGAGGCTTGTAATATCTTGTAAGAACATTAATTTGCAATAGTGGAACTTCATTCTAGTGTTGAGTGGAAGAACTGGATGTAGCTTCATTGTGTTTGAAGTGAACCAGTATATAAATTGTGGCTGATCTTTATTTTATTCTCTTCATCTCTTTATTGCCTTGGTTTGTGAATCAAATTATTTGCACAGAAAGATTTCAGTTGTCTATTGATTTTCTTGACAGAGGAATTTGATTGAATATAAGATTCTTCGTTTCAAAACAATTTTTAAAGTGATAAAGATCCTGTGGAAACTCTGATTATAAATTTTTAAATATCAAGGTTCAACCAATTCACCCCCCTCTTGGTTGTATTGAAGTATTCCTATCATTTTCATAAGCGTCATTTAGCTTGCATTTAGGCTCCTTTTGTTACACTTCAAGCTTCATTTGAATTGTCATTTGATGTGCATTTAATGTGTAATTTCGTGGCCTATATAAGCTGTCCACAAACTGAATGTAAACTAACTTTGGTTCATTAATACAAATATGAAATTTGTACGAGAGTTTCTCTCTTGTTCTTGTGCAAGAACTTCTTGAATCTTACCAATGGCTTCTCAAGGCTATTGTGGTGATTCTTTCTAGACTTATTGGAGAGCTTCTCCATTGTGTCTTCCATCTTCATCCCTAACCTCTCTTCCATCTTCCATTGCTGCCATTAAAGAAAGCTTCCAGCCATACATTTTCATGAAAGCTTGGACAACTTGTGTGTTCTTGAAAGTTGCTAGAAGATTGGGTTTCATTGCAAGGTAGATTTGGGAAATTCATGTCTAATGGGTTTAGACATACATCATGTGTTTTATCTCAATGATAGCTTTTTGTTTTCAAAATCGATTGGCTCTATTGATTTAATTACAATGTATTTCACTCTGTTTTGCTTATCTCATTTATTCAAAATCAAATTTCCTTTTTTGATGCATGACTATGTTGTATAATCCTATGTGTTCATAAATAGTTTTGTGAAGTTGCTGCCTTATAGTTTTCCTTTTCTATTTATGTTACCTTTAACCGCTTGTTGATTTGGAACTTAGTTGTGATGTATGTGACATTTTTATATATATATATATATATATATATATATATATATATATAAAGCTTTTAGGACTTTTTTCTAAAGATGGAGAAGTATTTTGGTGATTTCCTTATTCTCAATGGTAAGTTTTATTACTTCCTCATTGGTGGAAATCAGTTTTGAGAGATTTGATTCCATTGAATACGTTTCTTTAGTTTTGAGATTTTGTTTCCTCCTATACAAATTGGTTTCAAAATTGTTCTTAAAAAAAGAAGTTTGTCCCTTTAGTTCTGTTTTTTCTCTTTCAAAAGCGGTAGTGTCTTTCTTAGACATTTACCCTTGATCAAAACTTGTTTTGCCATCTTTCTTTAGTTATAAAATGGATGTTGAAGGATTTGATAAATTTCTTGTTGCATTTGAAATTCATCAACCTTGATTTCACATGTGTTTCATTTAGAGGAATCTTTTCATTTTCCGTTCCTTAGTTGTATCTTCTTGTTTTTGTCTTTGATAAAGTATTATGCATGAGCTTTCGTTGTTATTTTTCAGCCAACTCTTGTCTTAAAGATTATTCCGTTAGTATTTAAGTAGGATTTTGTTATTTGTAGGACTTTGATCCTTAACCTCTAGTAATAGATTTTGAAGTCAACCATGAGATTATTCCATTAGTAGAGTAGTCTAGAGAGTCAACGTGTTAGACTTTCCCTAGTAGCTAGTGGTAAGAGAAGTTAGAGTTTTGAGTGATTACCAACTAGTGTAGAGAACTATTGCTCATACCCACCCCATCTCATCTCGTCATGCCCCAACCTATTGTCCAAACAAGTTCATCCACATGTTTGGTGTCAAATTTATATATTTCAATTTTATGATAAATATTAAAATCTTTAAATAGAAATGAAAATTTAAACTCATCATAAAAGAAAATTTGACAGGATAATTGAACAATTATGATTATTATTACAATAACTATATAAAAAATAAAAATTTCACACAAAACATTATTGGAGAGAAACGAAAAGTTTAGTTGTGTCTAAATTTTAAATTAAAAAATTGTATATATCAAACTAATGAATGTGCATTATATTGATGAATTTAGTATATACAAATTTATTAATATATTCATATGTCATTTTAGGATGTAGATGAAATTCAGCGTGACCCGTCTCGTCATACTTACTAGTTATGTTAAGAAAATTAGATAAGCAACAAAAATCATCCTTAAAAATATAATATAATAATAAATTAATTTGTAAAAAAATATAAATTTAATCTTCATATATAAAAGTTTCTAGTTTCATTTTCAAGTAACCTTCTAATGTCTTAGTAACTATTTTTCAAGTAATAAAAGTAGTTCTTGTTGGAGTACAACTGTGAGGTAAAGTCCCACATCGGATAAAAATAGAAAAGTTGAGCACCATATAAGTGAAGAGAAGACCTGTAAATATGAGCCTTAAGGTTTTGGGTTAAAGTGTGGTGTCTAGTTCCCTTATATGGTTTGCTAATGGCTCATTGGTGTAAATCTGTTAGACTTTTGGCAAGCGTAGTTTAATAGTAATGTACAATAAGTGTGAACGGAGTTTCATGTAGTTGTGGATTAACCGAAATTATGAAATTTAAGGAAAAAAACAAAAATAATAAATTTAGTGCGGAAGATTACGAATGATTACGGAAACTAATAAAACGAGTTTGATTAATTCAATAAAAACATAGGATTGGAATGCATCATTCATACCCTTAGTATTCAATTAATATTATCTTGCGTAAGTTAATTTCTTTTATTATTGATGCACACTAAAATCACCCCAAATCGATCCCTCGTATTTGAGAATCCTAAGAATATTTATCAAATATCAATCCCTCGCGTATGAAATAAATACCCAGCATTACGATCATATTCGTGTGCTATTTGCAATCTAAATGTTATGCTCTATTCCTAGCAACGTAACGTAAAAAATAACTTTATTCTGTTCAAGTTTTAAGAGTACTTTCCAGTTAAACTTAGAACCTTATTTCATGAAACTATTGATCAAGTAGAATCAAGCATTAAGTATGGAATAAATTTACCAATAATAAAAGACTTATGCATAAATAAATATTAAAAGAGATACTTAAGGGTAAGAAGATTACATCCAATCCTTTAAGAGAAGCTAGCCAAGCATGGAGAGAACCTCCTTAGAAGAATAGATGAAAGGACTCATCACCGCTTCTTTTTGACAGAGTTTCCACACTAATCCTCACCTCTCTCACTATTCTAAGCTACATACTAACAAAATTTAAAGGGCATGAGGCTTAAGAACAAGCTAAGAAGCAAGGGAGGAGGATAAATGAATTGCAAGAAGTTAGTTTTTCTCCTTGGGGTGCATCGCTATTTATAGGGGTCTGGCTGCTCGAGTTCACTCGCCCAGGCGAGTGTTTTTGCCTTGGTTTGCTCGCCTGGGCAAGCTTAAAACCCACTTGAAGGCCCACTTGCAGAATCCACTTGCCTGAAGGCCCACTTGCTGAAGCCACTCGCCTAGGCGACCAATTTGTGCATGTTTCACTCGCCTGGACGAGTTAAACGTGTTACCCTGAAGAATGTTTTGGGCCTTGATGGATTTTGGGCCTGTTTTGCTTGTTGCACCTCCCATGTTTACTTTATGATCCATTTCTTCTTGCTTTATGTGTTCGAAAGCTTCGTAAATCCTTTAACCTATCAAAAAGCAAGAAAGGATTAGATAAATCTTCAAGAATGTGAACACAACATTTATTCTAAGCACTAAATACAAACTAACTAGATTAGGGCAAGTTTTTTTTATAGATATTCTTAGTAAAAATGAAAGATAAGTGCCTTCAATGTAACCCGAATTTCACTAAGATATGGCACTTATCAAAATCTCTCCTATATTTATCCCCCTTGGTACCCAACAATTGGTATCAGAGCTAGGTTCGACTTGGTGACCAACTCAAACGAGTAAAGATGGCGGCGATGGATCCATGGACATGGAGATCCTTTGTATCATAAGTCTTCCTGTTGGTGAGTCCATGCATGGAGGCCAGGCAGCGAGTCTTGCAAGTGTTGCAACGGTACAAGAAGGGCCACCACTGGATACTTGTAAATTGAAGTGGTTGTTGCTCGAGGGGGAGGCTATCATATGGGAGAGACTCATGCTTGAGGGAGAGATTGTTGGAGTACAAGTGTGAGGTAAATTCCCTCATCAAATAAAAATAGAAAAGTTGAGCACCATATAAGTAAGGACAAGACCCATAAACCTGAACCTTAAGGTTTTGGGTTAAAGTGTGGTGTTTAGTTCACATATATGGTCTGCACATGGCTCATTGGTGTAAATCTCTCCGATATTTACCCCCCTCGATACCCAACAGTTCTGACGATGATACTGATATTAGTGAGTATGAAGATAAAATTTATCAAGAGCTGAAAAGTAGAACTCAGAACGTGAAAACCTCAGCTGAGACTTTCACTTGTCTGTACTGCCCAAAAAAGAGAAAAAGGGATTATTTGTACAAGGAGATCCTTCAACATGTTTCTAGGGTGGGTCAGAGTAGTTCAAAGAAGAGAAAGGAAAGAGACAAGGCTAATCAAATGGCTTTGGTGAAGTATTTGGAGAATGATCTCTTGACTGTTGTAGATGTTCCAACAAAAGTTTCAAAACCTGCAGATGAAAGTGATCCTTCTGTTAATTCTGATGAGCAAAATTTGTGTGGCCTTGGATATGGATTGTAGTTAATATTCCAACTAGATTGACAGAAGATGGACACAATGTTTTGGGGAGAGCGGTACCGGGCTGAGGAACGAGTACAAAAGTAGGCAGGGGTTTCAATCTAGTTCGAGTCACTCCTCTGGTATTACTCTTGTGGAATTCAATAACAATTAGCCAGGCTTAGATAATGCGTTGGCATTTGAAAGAGCATATGCATTAGACAATCATGGGAAAAAGGACTGGTTTACAAATTCTGAGCAAAAGAAGTATGGCCTTTATGCGTGGGTTGCCCGAGCAGATGACGACAAAATGAAAAATATCTATGGAGAACATCTGCAAAAGATTCTCGATGTCAAAACCATATCTGAGCTTATGGAAGAAGAGGCTTGAAGGCAGGATAAGCTTGTGTCCACTTTGACTAATGGTATTCAGGTCAAGAATCAGCACATAAAAGAGATTGAAGTGAAATGCCATGAGACTTTGCGGAAAACTTGCTATGATGGAAAAAGATAAACTCATTCAAGCTTATAATGCAAGTATCTATTTTTATTGAGCCTTAGTTCTAGATAACCAATAATGCTTGAATCATTGTAGTGGTTGGCACGATAGGAG
The DNA here is from genome assembly GCA_007407185.1 of Glycine tomentella. Taxonomy (NCBI): domain Eukaryota; kingdom Viridiplantae; phylum Streptophyta; class Magnoliopsida; order Fabales; family Fabaceae; genus Glycine; species Glycine tomentella. The sequence goes on along the minus strand of PYAF01002908.1, from coordinate 140,985 downwards.
TTGCCATTGCTATCAATTTTATATGTTACCAATTGATTATTATTTTAAAATGGGGTTAATCTATTGTAACTAACAACATTGTTTTATGCTACAATTCCTTGTCTTCAGAGATAAAGAAAATACAATCAAGTGCCACGAATCACCTCAAGAAGATTTTTACTGGTCATGAAAAGCTTAAATTGCATTTGGAATCTCAGAAAAATGAGCTTGAGCTGCGAAAAATTGAATTGGAAAAGCATGAGACACGTAATGAAAGTGAAAGAAAAAAATTGACAAAAGAAATCAAGGAGGTATAGTGTTTTTTTTATTTGTACACATCCTTACCTTTGCATATGCAAAGAGGCTATTTCCGGATTTGAACCCATGACCAACAAGTCACCAAGACACAACTTTACCGTTGTGCCAAGGCTCGCCCTCTTGTGAAATTAATATTGAAGTAATAATATTACTGTTTTAAGTTAATTGATTATTATGGTTGATGTTTGGATGTTTCAGTGATTTCAAGGAAAGAGTTAGTTACCAAGATCAATCATTTTACTGTTTTTACTTATTGGGTTTGATGATCATAAAATGAATGGTTCGAAAATTGTTTTAAAGTGAATTTATGGATAATCAATTTTGATAATACTGGGAATATGTTGAAATTGGTTTCTATTTGAGGTATATGCTGATGAATTCCGTGAATCCAAAACATGTTAATGTCTGGATTGCTTGTGCGTTTACTTTTAAAGTAAATTATATAATGATTCAATCCCTGGTGGCAGGTCGTATTTGTGTTTGTGTGTATGTGATTTGGATCTAGGAGGCGATCATGTCCCTTGATATGTCACAGACTCACAGAGACACTACAGATTGGATTGGCACTTATATCTAACGGTAATTGTTGAGCAATAACTAAAATTATGAGCTCTATGAGTGGTCATATGCCAAAGGAAATGCATTTAATGAGATGAAATTTTGGGAAGCGAGAGGGGACAACAGTGATTAAGCTAGAGTTGTATGCCAAGAATTTCATGCATTGGGTTTTTTGTTTTTCCATTATTCTGTTTACTTCCATTTAGGATTTTGCTTAAGGACTATGTAAATAATTTTTTTTACATAATCTGATTTTGTTGTGCCTCTAAAATCATTTAAAATAATAATGCTTAAGAAGCTTGTGGTGTGGAAATCTTTGCTTAACACTTCTGGCATTTATTCGATTTTCAGACTGCAATCAAAAATAGCTCTCTTCAGATGGCTACCCTGGAGCAAAAGAAAGCTGATGAAAATATTATGAAATTGGCTGAAGATCAAAAGGTGTGTTACATATCTTTTAGCTTTGTTAATAACCAAAAGTGTCCTTGTCAGCGCCAGAATGGCATAGTATTTATGATATTTGAATACATATTTAGACAAAGGCCAAAAGAACAACTTCATGCTAAAATCATTCAGCTTCAAAAACAACTTGATAAGAAACAAGAACTTGAGTTGGAGATTCAACAATTAAAAGGATCATTAAATGTGTTGAAGCACATGGAAGATGATGAAGATGCAGAAGTTCTGAATAAGGTGGATCCTTTACATAAGGATTTAAGAGACGAGGAAGAATCACTTCAAGACTTGGATGAATTGAACCAAGCACTAATTATTGAAGAGCGTGAGAGTAATGATGAGCTGCAGGAAGCTCGACAAGCATTGGTTGATATAAGTGTGTTTTATTCAAATATATCTTCCTACTGACTTTTCAAATTAATTTGCAAAAGCATCTCAATGAGGTCCATTCCAGTGTCATTATTCTTTCACTTGGATCATGGGCTGGTCGTGTTTCTTTTTATTGGTGATTTTACTTGACGATTTAATTGTTGTACAAATTTAAGCACACATGGTATTATAAGTTATTGATTTACATTTTTTTATAGAGCATTCCTTTTTTTCTGTTTGGTTAACTTTGTTGTTAACTTTTATGATTCATAGCAAGGTAGCAAAGTGACTTGAGTAAAATTAAATCTCATCAGTTCTATTTCATCTAATAGACTCAATACTCCAATTGTTTTTAATGGTTCATTACTTCATTTGATTATGCAAATGAGACCTAACTGTGATTGTGTGAATGTTCTCTGCTACTATGATAGGTTTTGGAGTTGAAATTTACGTGCAAAAGTTTTTGAATGCCAAGGCTATTTATACTATTTTAATTGGTTCAGTTTTAAGGGTTTTAGCTGTAACACCCTGAAAATTCAAAAATTATGGTCAAAATATTATATGAATTATTCTTGCATATCTATTGATGTGAGTATTAGATTATGAGAAATTTGGCTAGTCTATATTGGAATTAATTGGGTGAAATATCAATTAGAGACATTAAGGAAATGTTTGAAGAGAAATGACCATGTTACCCTTTCCTTAAATCAGCAATTACAGAAATGCCCTTAAGGTGAAAATGATGATAATGTCCCTAGATATTTTTAAAAATTACAAAAAATGCCCCTAGATATTTTAGTGAGATATTTTAAGATGAAAATTATATAAATGCACTTGGATATTTTGGAAATGACAAGAATACCCTTAGATATTTTTTGCTAGATAAATTATAGTGGAAATGACAAATATGCCCCTAGGATGAATGATGAATTTACCATAATGCCCTTCAGGCAAGAAATGACCGGATATCCTTAGAGATTTTGTGAGAGGCTGATTAAATTACAGAATACTATTGACTGGCAGAATATCAAAATAGTTTGTGACTAGGGGTGTTCGCGGGTCAGTTCGGATCGGTTTTGGCCAAATTTAGGACCCAACCCAATCAAATTTGATCGGTTCGGTTTTCAGAAAAAAAATTGAAACCCAACCCAACCCAACCCGTTCATGAACAGTTCGGTTCGGTTCGGATCACCGGGTTACCCATTTAAATTTTTTTTAAGAACTACTATTTTATATCACGATTCTTTCAAATATCTTATACAATTAACACAATATTATCAAATGTATGAAAGTAGTAAAATTGATTCATTTAATACCATCAACATAATATTATAAAATAGACTTATAATATAACTTAAAACAAAAGATTTGTGAACAATATTTACTATAATAGTCTGAATCACAACTGAATCTTACAAACCAAGCTTTGTTATAACCAATTTTGTTGCAACCATATTTGCTGAAACAAACAAATAAACAAAATATGATTCATTAATATTATAAACATGGTAAACAATATATGAAAAAAAAGGTGAAACAAATAACAATATACC
>PYAF01002908.1:99358-124921 GCA_007407185.1 Glycine tomentella | reverse complement strand
ATTAATGTTATGACATAGCCTTTTATGTTTTCTAATCTACTTGTGGATAAATCCAATAAGATTTACTATCAAACCTTTATTTCAAAATCATTTTCAAAACTTCACTTATTTTCAATTAATCATTGGTCTTTTTAAAATAAATTATCCGCTGCAAATAAAATAAATACGAATAAAATGAAAAAGTGAAGTGGTGGTTACACCTTCCATCATCGTCATTAGTGGAGGAGCAACGGAATTTGTGCAAGAAAAGAGAAGAACAATTAAGAGAAAAAGAGAGAAAAAAGTTCGATTCTAAAACTTGCAGAAGAAGTTTCTCAAATCTGTTTGTACAAAATGAAGCAACTAACTAACTAACTAACTACACTAATATATATATTGTGACTGAACAGAAGGAAAGGATGGGCGTTGATTAGGCCCATCTAATCTATCTAATTAAGCTAATTACACAAATCAAAGTCGAATCTCACAACCCAAAGTTCAAGTGCAAAGGATATGAATTTCAAGCCTAAAATGCCCCTCATATGCTCCATTTAGAGTTCTATAGAATCTATAGGTCCTGCACAAGAAAGATAGGTTAAGTAAGCACAAAATTAAAAAATAAGCAACAATTATCGATTAAGCCCAATTAATTTCCTAAGACCAAAACTAGGTTAATGTGAGAAAATAAGAGTCCAAGAGAGGTCAAATAAGCTAATGAAGAATAGAAAAATACTAAATTAAAAATGCTCAATCAAATTCCCCAACACTTTATCTTTTACACTCACTACTAGAAAATAGGCTTTTAACATCGGTTCTTTTAGACTTTCAACATCTATTTTTAAACGATGTTGAAACCACCGATGTTAAAAGTACAATGTTAACATCGATTTTCAAAAATTGATGTTAACATACACTACACAACATCGGTTTTTAAGAAAACCTATGTCGTATAATAGGAAATAAACAAAAAAAGATGTAAAATATGAAAAATCAACAACATTTTTAGGAAAACTGATGTTGATTTATGCATAAATAACTTCAGTTTTTCTAAAAACCGAAGTTGATTTATGCATCACAACTTCAGCTTTTAGAAAAAATGATGTTTTTGTAATTTTTAATATCTGGTCTATTTTTTTAGTATTACCTATACCTGCAAATTAAAAATAGACCAATTCAGGCAGCTTCACAGTATAAATTTTTATATTATTATTGAATAATTACTATCAATTCTTGGAGTTTAGCTTTTTACATGTTCAATCATTTTGATGACATCTGTAATTGTCTAAGTGGCTCAAGTGTATTTCCTTGTGATCCTTTATTGCATTTGCATTCTCATCCTCATGCATACATGTCTTTGATTAATAAACTAAAGTTGTTAAATGATTTTACAAAAATATAAGTTCTCATGGCTAAGTTTTTGGAAAAAGTAAAACTTACTACTTTAATCGATTACACAGTATTTTAATCGATTAAATGTTTTTGTTCTAAACCTGGAAAAGCCTTGAAGAATAGTTTAATCGATTATAGGCTTCTTGTAATCGATTATATAGTGTAAAATGAAAATCATGCATTGCTGCTTTAATCGATTACCATGAATCATAATTGATTACATAGGCTATTTTCATATTCCAAGCTTTGCTGGATTAATCGATTACCAGTATCATGTAATTGATTATTATTCATTGTTTCACATTCAATACAGTCTGCTTTAATCGATTACATCACATATTAATCGATTAAGTTGTTCGTGAAAGATTTCTAGAAAGCTTAAGAACAGGTTAATTGATTAAATGATGTATTAATCGATTACATTCGTTGAATTAATCGATTACACTTGCGATTTAATCGATTACATTCTGTCAAAACTATTTTTCTATAAAAAGCTTGTGGGTCTATTGTTTTAATAAGTTTTTAGAATTCATTTATGCGGAATACCCAATACTCCAAAAGCTTTAGAAGTTTAGAAAAAATTAATTCTGAGTGAATAACATTTTACACCAAAACTTAAGATTCACTATTCATTGATGATGAAGTTTTGAGCAAAGTTTTAACAAGAGTCTTCAAGAAAGTTGTTCTCTTCAATTCATTCATTCAAACTTTGTTTGATTGGTTACATTAATCTCATTCATATGCTAAGGATCATGAGGTGATATCTTTTTTGAACTCTAGACTGTGATAGTTTTTTTTGTTTGTTTAAAAGTTTGTGTATTTTTCTAAGAGCAAATAGTTTCTTTAAAGCTGAATTTGGAGAAGAGTTCTCTAGAGGGTAGAACAGAGTAGTGTTCTCTGGTTATTTGATCTTAAGAAATCTATAGGGTTTAGATTTTAATTCTTTATCTGGGTTTGACAAGGGAGATCTGTTGTAATATCTTGTAAAGAATTATATTTGTTTTAGTGAAATCTCTAACCAAGAGTTGGTTGGAAGTCACTGGATGTAGCTTGTAACACCTCAATTTACGATCTTGTTATTATTGATTTTTAACGAAAATTCTTTTCAATTTTCTTAAAAGCACTCAACTGAATATAACAAAATTTTGCCAATAAATTTCATTACCGAGTAATATTAATAAATCCGAATTAATATATAATAAGATTACAAATTGACACTGGTTCTATTACAGAGTACAACTAATTCAAAACACTCTGTAACAAAAGAATACATCTTCAAACATATCATCTTCAAACAAAATGCTCTTCTTGTAAACAGCTAGTGGTCTCTCTTTGATGTTCATCTGCTCGCCCAAATAAAATCGAGATCATAGCAGGTGTCAACCACAGACACAAAATACAGGGTAAGTTTATGATAAACATAATTTAAGCAACAAAATATATTCAATATGCAGATATTTATAACAACATCCTCAAAATTTCTGTATGATTCTCTTAGACTCTTATCATGATACATGATTCTCTTTAACTCTTATTATGTGATACCAACTGTCAAGATAGCCCCATCCCAGTGGCACAGAACTGATCCGACCAGTCAGGATCCCCCGGTGTTGCACAGGATTCTGACCCACACTTCATGTGATCATCATGGGTGGCGTGATTTCCCCATCGAAAGAGTCACCCCCTAACTCAGACTCCTCTTGTCTGAACGCTCGAACTCAGTTCCTGCAGCTATCTGACACACCTCCTCTCTGAGGCAACTCTTATAAGACACATGAGACTTATTCACTTATGCATATCTCATTCTTTTCATAAACTCAGATATTCAATATAAATCTTCCAATCATTGTCTCACATGATTTACTTAGAAAATCAACATAAATCATGTACAGAACTCAGCTTATTACTCATGTACAAAACACAACATATCATTTATGTACAGAGATTCATAGAAACATTCAACAACACATAAAACCTTATTCAGGCACTCAATCATGTAACTATAACTTTAAATCCAATAATTACTCAGATACAAGTCATATTTCACAGAACTTTAAACACTTATTCAAATACAAGTAACACTTAAAATATCCTTATCATAAAACTTCCCTATAATACCTTATAACCTCTTATGATGCTTGTCTATCTCTTCCTAATGGTACTAGCTTCTACACGTGATTCTTCAAGGAAGTGGGGTCTCTTTATGCCTTGAAAATGAAAGGATGAAAGTGAGATGAATGAGAGGTTTCACGTGGAATAGGTGGAAGAATGGAATTTTGAATGTGACTTCAACTTAAGGCCTTCCTCCCTTTATATAGAGTTTGGAAAATAATAAAATATTCAAGGACATTTCTACCCTTTCTAGCTAGTTACTCCCATTTGATTTTATTAGAACTTAGTTTCATCTTATTCCATTTCATTCTAACTAAGCTCAAAATGGTTTTCCTAAATATTTTCTATCCTTTATAAAAATCTTCTAAGCCATGATGACTATCTTTACAAGTGTCCCACCACTTGACTACTTCTTACAAGTGTCCCTCCACTTGTCAAATGTCATGAAGCTTCTCCCTTTTTCTTGCTCTTTCACGTGACCACAAGAAAGGAAGTGAAGTTTTGCTTCCTTTCATGTTATCTTGTATAAATATTGTCCAAAGCATGACTTCTTGTCCCTTTTTCTTCCTTTTTTCACATGGACTTTGCTTTAGCCAAGGGGAAGATTTTTATCATGTTTCATTTCCTTTTAAAGAAGAGAAAATTGTATGGTTTCTTTTGTATACATATGTCATCTTTTAAATGAAGAAGAATAATCTAGTTTCATCTTTACTTTACACATGGCTTTTTCTAGTAGGAAGTAAAGTTTGATTTGATCTCTTCTACCTAAGGATAATATTAAATAATAGAACTCTAGAGTTTTCCAGAAACTGACTTCAATTACAGTATAAATTGCTCACAAACAGTCTATACAGAGTGCTACACAAACCTTACATTCAAGACTGCTCTTATCTTAAGTCTGATTGGTCCGTTCTGCTTCTAACCATCAAAATTACTAAACCATCTTATTGAATAAGTCTATTCACCCTACAATTAAGAGAAAATTCCACAGATTCTATTTATCATTTTCCATATTTTTCTGATGCTTGAATTCTTCTAAATAAAATTTCAAAGTTATTATCGTATGAAATTCATAGAAATCCTATTCTGAGGTTTCTTGTCACAAAGTATTTTGGTAATTTGCCATCCAAGGGCACTTTGTAATTTCATCAAGCTTTCACAAAATATCAAAGGGTGTCTTGGTAATTTTTGCCTCAAGGGTACTATGGTAATTTGTCATTCACACTTGGGGTATGGTTGTAATTTTCAAAACATCCAAGGGTATTTTTGTAATTCTAGCTCAAGGGTATTTTTGTAACTTTCACTTTAAAATATCTAACCAAAAATATCCAAGGGCATTATCGTCATTTTCATCTCAAAGGGCATTTCTGTAATTTCTGCTTCAAAGGAAGGGTAATATGGTCATTTCTCATCAAACATTTTTGTAATACCTCTAATTAATGATTCACCCAAATAATTTAAATGTAAACCAATCAAATCTCACATAACCTAACACTCACATTAAGAGTTGCACAAGAATAATTCATACAATATACATTTGCAGTTATTGAAATTATAGGGTGTTACATAGCTCCCAAGGTTGTGAGGTGAACCAGTACAGATCGTTCTAATTCTATACATTTATCATTATTTGCTTTTGGGTAATCAAGAAATTATCAACAAGACATATTTTCTGGCATTACTTGCATAAGTGCATTACAAGGGTGATCTTGTTGGAAGAAAAGTTTTGGTTTTAAAAAGATTTTAAGTAATACGATTCAGATTACCAATTCCGCAAATTGTTGTAAGTAAAATTTTAAATATCTGTTTTAAATCAATTTACCCCCCTCTTGGTTTATTTGAATAGCATTCATTGTATTTTCACCATACATAGGGCTTTCCCCGATCGCAGACTTAATTCATTCATATTCCTATTGTTGTTACAATAAATTAAATTATGCATCAATTTAAAATAATCAGTTATCTAATGGACTGTAATGTAAAGTGACTTCCAAAATCCATATTTGTATAACAAAGATGTTAAGACATTGACCACCGTGTAATTTCATAAAGATCTTCATGCTTTATGTACAAGGGGACATCATCATTATACATCCTAAACACAATTAAATCCCACGACACCTGCATAGACTTGAGGAAAAGATGTGGGATCATCAATGTCATCTGGTATAGGGGACCTCATCAGGTTCTGGCCTATCGACAGGTTTCGTCAGCCCCTCAGGTCCGTGTTTATGCTACACAGTTAATAAACATAAGTCAATGACAGTCAACACTTTATTTGTAATAAATCACTTTTTAATAATAACAAAGACAACAAAAGGAAATACATGTTCTGAAAAAAGTTGTACAAGATGTGTCGGCCAAGCAAGCAATGTGTTAAGGTTCTGCCCCACTAACTGAAACTCTTGAGTGGGTATGAGGACACAAGCAAGCATTAGAATCTCGAACTTCCTCAACACCAACCTTAACTTGATCATTGCCCAAAGGGACATTGTGGATAGTTGTCGATCCCTCACCAGACGGGGAGGATTGTTATCAACATACAACCCATGCCTATTCGACACAACTTCCCTTTGTGCTGACGTGGGCAGCAGAAGGACCAACCTCAGAACGAGTCGCTGCAATTGTGTAACACCCTGAAATTTCAATAACTGAAAATATATGGTCAAAATATTTCTTGCACAACTATTTGATGTAAGTGTTAGGTTATGTGAGATTTGATTGGTCTATATTTAAATTATTTGTGCGAAATATTAATTAGAGATATTACAAAAATGTTTGAAGAGAAATGACCATATTACCCTTCCGTTGAAACAGAATTACAGAAATGCCCTTGAGGTGAAAATGGCGATAATGCCCTTGGATATTTTTGGTTAGATATTTTAAAATTGAAGTTACAAAAATACCCTTGAGCCAAAATTACACAAATACCCTTAGATATTTTGTTGAGATATTTTATAGTGAAAATTACAATCATACCCCTAGGGTGAGTGACAAATTACCATAGTACCCTTGATGCTAAAATTACCAAGACACCCTTTGATATTTTGTGAAAGCATGATGAAATTACAAAGTGCCCTTGGATGACAGATTACCAAAATACTTTTAGTGACAGAAAGTCTTAGAATAGAATTTCTATGAATTTTATGTCATAACTTTGAAGTTTTATCTAGGAGAATTCAAGCATCAGAAAAATATGGAAAAATGATAAATAGAATCTGTGAAATTTTCTCTTAATTGTAGGATGAATAGACTTATTTAATAAAATGGTTTAGTAATTTTGATGGTCAGAAGCAGAACGGACCAATCAGAATGAAGATAAAAGCAGTCTTGTATGTAAGGCCTGTGTAGCACCTTGTGTAAACTATTTGGGAGTTATTTGTATTGTAACTGAAGTCAGTTTTTGGAAATCTCTAGAGTTCTATTATTTAATCTTATCCTTTAAGAAGAAGAGTTCGAATAGAATTTTACTTCCTCTTAATGAATGCCATGTGTGAAGTTGTCTTAAAATTGAATTCTTCTTCATAAAAGGTGACATGTGGACACAAGGAGAACTACACAATTTTCTACTCTTTAAAGGAAATAACAACATGATATAGAAGGAGGAAGGGAAGATAAAAATATTCCCCTTGGCTATGATCTTCATGTGAAGAAGAAGAAAGGAGAGAATAAGGTGCATTTATCATATCAAAAAGTGTAAAGTTATGATAAGTAGGAAAATACCTTAAGATTCATAAATTAAAATGATAAGATACAATCATGAAGGCTTAAGAAATATCTAGCCACTTGTAATTTACTATTAATATAGGAATAAGAAAGCCGTCATAACCTTGAAATACATGTGTACAAGATGGCATGAAGAGAAGAAAAATCTTCTCTTAATTCCCTTGATGGTCACGTGAACAAGGAGAGAAAAAGGGAGAAGATTCATGAATATGACAAGTAGGAGGACACTTGGAAGAAAGGTGTCATGCTTTAGAAGATTTTTATAAAAGCTAGAAGATATTTAGGAAAACCATCATGAGCTTAATTAGGATGTAATAGAACGAGATGAAACTATGTTTTAATGAAACCAAATGGGATTAACTAGCTAAAAAGGGTAAAAATGTCCTTGAATATTTTATTATTTTCCAAACTTTATATAAAGGGAGCAAGGCCTTAAGTGGAAGTCACATTCAAGACTCCATTCTTCAACATATCACGTGAAACCTCTCCCTCCCATCTGTTTCATTTCACTTTCATCCTTTCCTTTTCAAAGCATAAATCAAGTAAGAAGAAGACCCCACTTTCTTTGAAGAATCACGTATAGAAGCTAGCACCTTTAGGAAGAGAAAGACAAGCTTAGTAAGAGGTTATAAGGTATGTATGGGGAAGTTTTATGATAAAGATAGTTTAAGTGTTATTTGTGTTTGAATAAGTGTTTGAAGTTCTGTGAAATATGACTTGTATCTGAGTAATTATTGGATTTAAAGTTATAGTTACATGATTAAATGCCTGAATGAGGTTTTATGTGTTGGTGAGTGTTTCTATAAATCTCTGTACATGGATGATATGTTTGGTACATGAGTAATAAGCTGAGTTCTGTACATGATTTATGTTGATTTTCTAAGTAAATCATGTGAGACAATGATTGGAAGATTTATATTGAATATCTGAGTTTATGAAAAGAATAAGATATGCATAAGTGAATCAGTCTCATGTGTCTCATAAGAGTTGTCTCAGAGTGGAGGTGTGTATTCTGAGTTGCCTCAGAGAGGAGGTGTGTCAGATAGTTGCAGTAACTGAGTTTGAGCGTTCAGACTAGAGGAGTCTGAGCTGGGGGTGATTCTTGCGGTGGGGAAATCACACCACCCATGATGATCACATGAAGTGTGGGTGAGAATCCTGTGCAACACTGTGGTACCCTGACTGATCATTTCAGTTCTGTGCCATTGGGATAGGGCTATCTTAAAAGTTGGTACCACATGATAAGAGTCTAAGAGAATCATGCATCATATAAAAATTAGAACTGCAATTTTGAGGATGTTGTTATGAATATCTACATCTTGAATATAATCTGTTGCTTAAATTATGTTTATCATAAACTTACCCTATGTTTTGTGTCTGTGGTTGACACCTGCTATGATCTCGATTTTATTTGGGTGAGCAGATGAACAACAAAGAGAGAGAGACTGTCTAACTGTCTACAAAGAAGATTTTGATTAAAGATATGTTGTTTGAAGATATATTCTTTTGTTACAAAATGTTCTAGTTATTTGTATTATGTAATAAAACCAGTGCCAGTTTGTACTCTTATTATATGTTACTTCAGGTTTATAAATATTAATCAGTGATAAAATTTTCTTGGAGTATCAGTTATTGGCAAAATTTTATTATATTCAATTGGGTACTTTTAAGTAAGTTGAAAAGAATTTTCAAATAAAATCAATAATAACAAGATCGTAAGTTGAGGCATTACAAATTGCATCTAGGACTGCATCTGGCTGAAGGACAACATTTGTTGTCGAGTCACTTTTTGAGTGATCGACTGCTCCAGCTTGTTCCTGATTCTTTGTGACAGCTTATCGGTAATATTTTTGTTAATCGATGTAGCTCTTCTGGGTTGATCAGCATAGATGTGCGGGAGCTTGTTGAAGCCGGTCCAAAGTATTGCCCGATCGTGACACTGACTCAGCATCACGCATACTACCCAAGTGCTTTGGTCGCCCAATGGCAGTAGTCAATACATCCTTCGAATGATCGGAAGATACCATAACACCTTTGTTGGGGGCCTTTCTTTGTGCTTTAGTCACTGCTACACTCGTCATCATTTTTCACTTTGTACCATGATACCCCACACTTGAGGAATTTATGCATTTTTTCAAACTCGTGTCTATACAGTATGCAATCATTAGACATGCATGAATTTTCTGATACTCCATACTCATCGAAGTAATCTTCTTCACCTGATAGTAACTTTTTGGTAACGTGTTTTCCTCTAGAAGCATATCATGCACTACCTGAAACAATGAAGTAAAGCTTTTTTTAACTCCACCCATATCTAGCCTTGGTATTAACCAGACTTAACACCGCTAATAACTTTTGTAACAACAATCGGAATGAAGAAATTTATGGAAGCCAAATTCGCCCAGGCTAGCAATCGCCTGGGTGAGTTAACGTTTCTTCACAATTAAGGAACAAGTTGCCTGGGCGAGTTTGCCTAACCAGCTCCTTTTCCTATAAAAGGCCTTGAAAAGTTAAGAGAAAGAAAGGTAGAATGTGGAGGAACAACATAGAAACATTGAGAGAGGTGAGAGAAGAGAGAAAAGGAGTGGAAACTCTGCAAAAACAGGCCAAGGATCGCCTCATTCATCATGTCTTCTGTTGATCTCTTGATCTACACAATGATCGATTAGTTTCTCCAAAGGATTGGATGTAATCTTCGTACTTTTATGTATCTCTTTTGATATTTGATATATGTATGAATATTTTCTACTCATTATTGGTGATTTCTTTCTGTTCTTAATGCTTGATTCTACTTGATCACTAGTTTCATGAAATTGGATTCTAAGCTTGACTGGAAAGTGCCCTTAGGATTTGAACTGAATGATTTTACTCTTTACATTACGTTGCTAGGAATAGAGCATAACATTTTGATTGCAAATAGCACGAGATTATAATTGCAATGCTAGGTTATTTACTTCATATGCGAGGGATCGATATTTGGTAAATACATTTAGGATTCTCGAATGCGAGGGATCGATTCGGGGTGAATTAACATGTGCATCATTAATGTTAGAAAATGATTCATATGTGTTAATATTAAATAGATATTGAGGATATGAATGATGAAACCCAAGCCTACATTCTCTTAAATTAATTAAATTCATTTTATTAGTTTCTGTAATTTTTGAACGCACTAAATCTGTTATTTCCATAAAACCATGAAATTCCGATTATATTTGTTGTACATAACTAGTGAACTGACTACTTTCATCTAGGAGAACTGAGTAGCTCAAGTCCCTATGGAGACTATCTCTTATAAATCTTGTAACCTGCGACGACATTGGTACGCTTGCCAATAGTCCAACAAGTGTCAAAGACTTCTTGCACCTCGGATGCAAAGGCTTCCTCAAATCACTTTCCATGGTATACATAAGGACATGTGCTTGTTAAAAAGGCTCTACATGGTATCCTTCAATCAATCTCCCATTTCTACATCAACCAGTTTAGTTTGGGACCCCTTCTGCATGTCAATCAATTCATCATTCCATATTCATGTCGTATAATTCCGCTTAATCTCATCACACAAAAGATGTTCCCATATGTCGTCTAATACTTGTCGTCTCCCATTCAAACAGTTTATACAAGGACAAAATATTTTCCATCCTTATCTGATTGACTTCTTTCGGAGGAAAATTCGAAGAACTGTTCAATGCCTTCCTCGTATGTAGGGCTCATGCAACTTGCAATCATCCAACTTTGATCCATCTAATTAATAACTCTATGATACTCACAAAGTTACTCCATGCATGAAAAACCTCACTTTTTCAGAAATTGGAAACAGTAAATCCACCAATGGATATGTATTCATTCTGGGTGGAACTATTGTTACGTGTAAATCCAAAAGACAGACTTGTATGGCATTGTCATCAATGGAATCATAACTTTTTGCTTTAGCCTTAGCTAGTGAAGAGGCGGAGTGGATAAAGAATCTGATTATGGATATTCCAAGCTCTATATAAAGGGAAGTGGGCCTTAAGTGGAAGTCATTTTCCAAGCTTCCTTTCTACCAACATTCACGTGAATCACTCTTCTCCCATCTCTTTCATTTCACTTTCATCCTTTCCTTTTCAAAGCCTAAATCAAGTAGAAAAAGACCCCACTTTCTTGAAGAAATCACGTGTAGAAGAGCTAGCATATTATTAGGAAGAGATAAACAAGCTTAGCAAAGAGGTTATAAGGTATGTATAGGGAAGTTTTATGATAAAGATAGTTTAAGTATTATTTGTGTTTGAATAAGTGTTTAAAGTTCTGTGAAATATGACTTGTATCTGAGTAATTATTGGATTTAAAGTAATAGTTACATGATTGAGTACCTGAATAAGGTTTTATGTGTTGTTGAGTGATTCTATGAATCTCTGTACATGAATGATATCTTGTGTTTTGTACATGAGTAATAAGCTGAGTTCTGTACATGATTTATGTTGACTTTCTAAGTAAATCATGTGAGACAATGATTGGAAGATTTATATTGAATATCTGAGTTTATGAAAAGAATAAGATATGCATAAGTGAATCAGTCTCATGTGTCTCATAAGAGTTTCCTCAGAGAGGAGGTATGTCAGATAGCTGCAGGAACTGAGTTTGAGTGTTCAGACAAGAGGAGTCTGAGCTGGGAGGGTGACTCTTGCGGTGGGAAAATCACGTCACCCATGATGATTACATGAAGTGTGGGTGAGAATCCTGTGCAACACTGGGGGACCCTGACTGATCGTTTCAGTTCTGTGTCACTGGGATGAGACTATCTTGACTGTTGGTACCACATGATAAGAGTTTAAGAGTATCATGCACATGATCAGAGTTTAAGAGAATCATGCACATGATCAGAGTTTAAGAGAATCATGCAACATGATAAGAGTCTAAAAGAATCATGCATCTTTGAGGATGTTGTTATGAATATCTGCATATTAAATATATTCTGTTGCTTAAATTATGTTTATCATAAACTTACCCTATATTTTGTGTCTATGGTTGACACCTGCTATGACCTCGATTTTATTCGGACGAGCAGATAAACAGCAAAGAGAGACCACTAGCTGTTTACAAGAAGAGGATTTTGTTTGAAGATGTATTCTTTTGTTATAGAGTGTTTTGAATTAGTTGTACTGTGTAATAGAACCAGTGTCAGTTTGTAATCTTATTATATGTTACTTCATATTTATAAATATTACTCAGTAATGAAATTTTCTTGGAGTATCAGTTATTAGCAAAATTTTGTTATATTCAGTTGAGTGCTTTTAAGAAAGTTGAAAAGAATTTTCATTAAAAATCAATAAATAATAAGATGATAAGTTGAGGTGTTACAATAATCGATTAAAATAGAAGTTTTAAAAGTTACAAAATGCACTAAGTAATCCATTAAAATATTTGGTAATCGATTAAAGCAGAAAACATATATTTTACAAGTGAACGTGTAATCGATTACAATATTTGGTAATCGATTAAAACAAAAAAGTGATTTTTCTCAGATAGCCTAAGTAATTGATTACCGATAATGGTAATCGATTATCCCAGCAAGGCTTAAAATACTCTTTTAACTATGTAATTGATTACAACACTTAAGTAATCGATTAAATTCATTAACAAAGCAGTTTTGCTGTAAACAAAGGTCAAATAATCGATTATTCCGATAGGTAATCGATTACAATGTTCATAAAGATTTTCCAGATTGAACGAAGAACATATTAATCGATAATATCCTCAAGGTAATCGATTAATCCAGTAAGAATAACATTTTTCCAAAAACCTTTAAATTAGATTAAAACCTTAACCAAAAATATGAAAGCTTTGTTATTTTCTATGAAATCAATATAAAGATTATGAATGAATGAGTGAATGCAGTGCATGGATCATCAGATTAACTTTTCTCTTACACATGAATCAATTAAACAGCTTCAAGGCATCCAAGCATGTTGAAAGCTCAAAACCAATCTTCAATCAAAGTTTTCCATTCTTCATGATTCTCCCCCTATATCCAACACTTTGTTCATTAAGAGAAGAGATAATGATATCTTGTTGGTTCAAATTTATATGGATGACATTATATTTGGTTCAACTAATCAATCCATGTGCAAAGAATTTTCTATCTCAATGCAGAGTGAATTTGAGATGTCAATGATGGGGGAGCTTACATTCTTTCTAGGATTACAAGTTAAGCAAATGAAGAATGGAACTTTCCTTAGCCAAACCAAATGTTGTCTGGAAATGATCAAGAAGTTTGAAATGGAAAGTTGCAAGGATGCTGCAACAACACCAATGGCAACATCTACCTATCTTGATTCAGATGACAAAGGAAAAAGTGTTGATGAGTCCAAATATAGGGGAATGATTGGTTCTTTGCTATATTTAACTGCAAGTAGACCTGACATTATGTTAAGTGTATGCTTGTGTGCTAGATATCAAGCAAATCCCAAAAGAATCTCAAGTCTACACCAAGAGTAGGACTATGGTATCCAAAAGGTACATCTCTCAGCTTGATTGGATATTCTGATTTTGACTTTGCAGGGTGCAAATTGGATAGAAAGAGTACCAATGGTACATGCGACTTATTAGGAAGCTCTTTGATTTCTTGCAAGTTTTAAACCCAAAATTCAGTCTTGAACAATTTAATTGATTAAGTGATAATTTAATCGATTACATGAGTCATTTTAATCGATTATTTGGCGCGTGTAATCGATTACAGTCTGTTACAAAAAGCTGTTATAAATATGTCTAAGGCTTGTCTTAAACCATAACTTGAATACTTCGAAATTTCTAAATACACACAAGCCTTCTCAAAGTTCTAAAGTGATTTTCTGGGTTAACTAAAGTCTTGTCCAACTTTTTAATCTTCATGGGTTTTGAATGATTTCTTGGGCAAGAATTCTCAAAGAAGTTTTGGAGAGCATGTTCTGAAATCTTGTTTCTCATTCAACTCTGATTGGTAACCCACATGCATTCATATTCGTTGGATCGTCAAATTGTTTCTATCCTTAATCTTTCATTGTAATTTCGTTTTTGCAATTTCTGTTATTTGATGCTATTGTAAAGGGTTTTTTGAAGCTTGTTCTAGAGTAGTGTTCTCTAGGGAAGAACAGAGTAGTGTTCTCTTGTTCTTAATCATTAGGAGTCTAATAAGGTTTTAAATTTCTATTCTTTATCTAGGGTTGATAAAGAGGGATTGTTGTGTAAAGCTTGTAACAACTGAATTTTATAATAGTGGAACTCTAATCTAGTGTTGATTAGAAGAAATTGGATGTAGCTTCTCTTGAGAAGTGAACCATTATAAATTGCTTGTGTTGATTTTCTTTATCTCTATCTCTACAAGTAATCTTGTTTATTTGTTCTTGGTGTTATTATCATTACTCAACAAGTTCTGTTTTGAGCTATTGATTTCTTGTGCTGGGTAATTTGATTGATTAAAATCATTCCTGGTTTAAAAGTGATTAAGATCCTTTGACTCTGATTTTATAAATAATTTTAAAAGACCCAGTTTAAACCAATTCACCTCCCCTCTTGGTTATTGTGGGTATTCCTATTGTTTTCATTATATTTTCAAATATAAACTTTGGAGCCCAAAAACATCTATAAATACAACTTTGGTGAAGGGACAAATCACACTATTCTCTTCTTCTACTTTAAGCCTAGTTGTTCTTTTCTATTTTCTCTTCTTTTGAGGCTAGATACTCTGCTTATTTAGTGTCTACCTCTGTTTTCACCATGTCTACATCTAAGAGAACTAAAACCTCTAAGAGAAAGGCTGCTGAAACCTCTAACCCTGTTGTAAATATGTTAGATCATTGGTTTCCCTGTTGATCGTGACAAAATTACCGACCTACAGTTTAATACCACTAAGCTTATTTGCCCTCCCAAACACCTTGACCTTACCTGGTTCACTAGAGAAGGTTTCCAATTCCCTGCTTTGATTGAAGCCCAGGGATTGAAGAAACTTGTTGAGATGAAGGGTACCTTTTACCCTAAATTAGTAAAGGTGTTTTACACTTGTGCTAAAGCTTCTATGGATGGGACTATCTTGTCTCAAGTTAATGGGGTAGCCATGGAAATCACCCCTAAAGTTTCGCAAGAAGTTGCTGGCATTTCCTTTGTAAGAGAAAGGAAATTTGAAGAGGAGGCTGAGGGTTACAATATGGTGGATACCTATAGAGGAATGCTTATTGATCCTCATATGAGGCTGAAGCCGAGGCTTAGTAATGGCCCTATGACCCATGAAGATAGACTTCTTCATTATATCATCACCTACATCTTGACCCCTAGATCCACTAATCATGCCCAAGCCACAGATGATGACATACAACTTGTGTATGGCATGAAAAATTCCATTCAGATGAACTGGATCCTCATCATTGAGGAAACCATGCTTAAATCCAAAAGATTGGTGAATTACCCATTTCCTTATGTTGTCCTTGTGTCCAGATTCATTGACTACTTTAAAATAGATGTATCTAATGAGGTTGTTGACAACACAAACTCCAGCAACAACCTCATTAAAGAGAAACATCTTAACAAGCTTGGGATAGTCAAGACTCCCTATGGATGGCAAATGGCTGGACAACAAGTTCCTCCTGCTGGTGAACAAGAAGAAGCTGATGAAGAAGAAGAAGAAGAAGAAGAAGCTGAAGTGATGTATGATTGAACCCATCAATCATGTTGATTCCAGGGGGAGCTTCATGAAGTTTGGAAGTCTTTGATACAAGAAGAGTTTTGTGCTTTCAACATGCTTGAAGACTTAGAATTTTATGTAAAAGGAAAGCAATCTGATTGATCCATGCATTCACATATTTAATCATTCATTCATTGATTTAACGAAGTGGTTTTTATAAAAAATCAAACAAAGCTTTTTATACTTTACTAAGGTTTATTTTTTAACTCAAAGGTTTTTGGAAAAATTATTTTTATACTGTTGTAATCGATTACATTAAAGATATAATCGATTAAATTGTTCTTAGTTCATTTTGAAAAAACCTTCAAGAATAAAGTAATCGATTACCCATCGGAATAATCGATTATTTAACCTTTGTTTTCACATACACTGTTTTGTTGAAACACTTTAATCGATTACCAATAAATAGTAATCGATTACAAAGCTTTACATTGCTACTCATGGTTTTAAGACTTTCTGGAAGAATCGATAACCAATAGGTAGTAATCGATTACACAGGCTTAAATTGAAAAAGCCATCTTCCTGCTTTAATCGATTACCATTTCTAGTAATCGATTACACCTTGTGTCTGAATTTTATAAGTTTGCATTAGATAATCGATTACCACATTTTGTAATCGATTACACAAAGCTCCTGCCTTAATCGATTACCAAAGATAGTAATTGATTACACAGTGCATTTTATATTTTGCAAGTTCCTATATTAATCGATTATAAAGACGTAATAATCGATTATTTTGCTCGTTGCTCATGCCCAGAAACTTTGTTAAACACTTTAATCGATTACATGGTTTATTTAATCGATTACATGAGCATTTTAATCAATTATTAGGCGCGTTTAATCGATTACAGACAGTTACAAAAAGCTGTTATAAATAGAACCTTGACTCAACTCTTTTCCAAGTTTGTGAAACATTACTCATTCGTATTTTCTGAGCTTAAACAGTCTTGTGAGCATTCTTAAGTATTTTCTGAGTCCATTATGTTCTTGCTTGTAACTAGAGAAGGGGCTCTCTAGGTGAAAGAACTGAGTAGTGTTCTCAGGTTCTTGTCTCTTAGAATCTAATAGGTTTTAGATTTCTGTACTTTATCTAGGGTTGATAAAGGGAGACTTTGTAATTGCTTGTAAGAACAGAAAATTATAATAGTAGAACTCTAACCTAGTGTTGGTTGGAAGAAAACTTGATGTAGCTTCTAGTATTGAAGTGAACTAGTATAAATCTGATTGTCTTATTTCTCCATTCCTTAACTCTTATATTCATTGTATTCTTGTTTAAATTGCTTGATCAATTATATCAGTTTTGATTCATTGAATTCCTTGGGGCTGAAATACTTGATTGAATAAAGTTCTTGGCTTTTGAAAAGTGATAAAGATACTAGGAACTCTGATTTTGATTAAAGAATTTTTTAAAATACCAAGGCTTAACCAATTCACCCCCCTTTTGTAATCGATTGCATAGTATAATTCAAAAGTAATACATTTCTCCTTTAATCGATTACCATTTATTGTAATCGATTACACAAGCTATCTTGAAAATCATGTTTTCACTAATTTAATCGATTATCATCATTTGTAATTGATTATATAGGCTATTTTGAAAGAGCTTGCTTCACTACCTTAATTGATTATCAAATATTATAATCGATTACACAAAAGGCTTCTGTTATAAAACTTCACTGCTTTAATCAATTACAGCTCGATTTAATCAATTATCTTGTTCATTGTGAAACCTAGAAATCAACCTTAAACACTTTAATCGATTAAGTGGTAATTTAATCAATTACATAGCTCATTTTAATCGATTATTGGGCGCGTTTAATCGATTACAGGTTGTTACAAAACTCTGTTACAAAGAAAAGGCTTGGCTTTAAACTTAACTTGAAAACTTTGAAATTTCTAAATACACACAAGCCTTCACAAAGTTCTAAAGTGTTTTTCTGGGTTTACTTACAGTCTTGTTATTATTGATTTTTAATGAAAATTCTTTTCAACTTACTTAAGAGCACTCGGTTGAATATAACAAAATTTTGCCAATAACTGATACTCCAAGAAAATTTCATCACTGAGTAATATTTATAAACCTGAAGTAACATATAATAAGAGCAAAAACTGACACTGGTTCTATTACATAGTACAAATAACTAAAACACTTTGTAACAAAAGAACACATCTTCAAACAAAATCCTCTTCCTGTAAGCAGCTAGGCAGTCTCTCTTTACTGTTCATCTGCTCACCCGAATGGACATCGAGGTCATAGCAGGTGTCAACCACAGACACAAAACACAGGGTAAGTTTATAATAAACATAGTTTAAGCAATAGGTTATATTCAGTGCGTAGTTTAATTATAACAACGTCCTCAATTTTCAGTTCTAATTTTATATGATGCATGATTCTCCCAAACTCTCAACATCATGAACATGTGGTACCAATTGTCAAGATAACCCCATCCCAGTGGCACAGAACTTCTCCGATCAATCAGGGTCTCCCGGTGTTGCACAGGTTCTCACCCACACTCATGTGATCATCATGGGTGGCGTGATTCCCCACATCAAGAGTCACCCCCAATTCAGATCCCTCTGTTTGAACGCACGGACTCCGTTCTTGCAGCTATCTGACACACCTCCTCTCTGAGGCAACTCTATGAGACACATGAGACTGATTCATTTACGCATATCTCATTCATTTTATAAACTCATATTTATTTTCAACATCAGACTCCAATCACTGTCTCACATAATTTACTTAGAAATTCAACATAAATCATGTACAAAACTCAGCTTATTACTCATGTACGAAAACTCAACATATAATTCATGTACAGGGATTCATAGAACACTCAGCAAGCTAAAACTTCATTCAGGCACTCAATCATATAACTATAACTTAAATCCAACAATTACTCAGATACAAGTCATACTTCACAGAACTTCAAACACTTATTCAAACACAAGTAACACTTAAACTTTCCTTATCATAAAACTTTCCTATACATACATGATAACTCTTTACAAAGCTTGACAAACTGATAGAGGACTATCTAAGGATCATGATGATGGAGGTCCATTATAAGTCAAAGGTCTAGAAGGAGAGCTTGAAGTACTTCCTTTGATGAGCTTTGAAGGACCCATGACAAGAGCTAGAACCCAAGCCCTTCAAGACCACATCAAAAGTCTTATTTTGTTGTAAAAAGCAAGTGCTATCTGTAATAATCGATTACAACGTTTCTGTAATCGATTACCAAGCTTTTCTTCTGTTGTAATCGATTACACAGTACTGAAATGCTCTGTTTTAATCGATTATTTTCATTTAAAATGGTACTGCAACTTTTCTTTTGTTGTTTTCATGGAATGGGCTTTGATATTTTCGTAAATAACCTACATTTTTTAGGGGTTTATTAGAGGTCTAGCCCTATAAATACTCAAACTTTGCTATTTTTGGTTAACTTTGATTAATGAAATTAAGCTTTTGCTTGAATTGAGAGCTTAGCCTCTTGTTGGTTCTTGATTGAAACCAAATTGATTCTTATCAAGGAAGCTTTCCTTTGTGGCGAATCCTCCTACGACTTATCGTTCCGTTTGTGGATCGTGGCGTCATTCCTAATATTTCCTTAATCTTCTCCATTTTTCTATTTGAGTTTCAAACCACCATTAATGGAGTCTTGAAGCTTGCATTCCGGAAACGATCCAATCCAAGCATTCATGTCTTGGAAGTCATCATGTGGTAATCAGAGCTTGATTTCGGAAAGTATTTCGTAAAGATTTCTATCTATGTTATTTGCACTTTTGTTTTTATTTTTTTCTGGAAAATGAAAATTGAAAATCATGATTCTTCGTTGTTTGTTGTTCTTTGTGCGTTTCTTGTGTGATTTTTGAGTTTATCTTGCAATTGCCTTCATTTCCCCTATGGTTTTGTTGAATTTGGAGTTGTTTTGAATATGGGTTGTTCTTCCTGTTCTTCATAAAACTTATAGCATTGCTGGAAATTTTCTGAGTTTAATTCATAAAATTCTGTCTAGAGAGTTTTGGGCCGTTTTTGCAAATATCAAAAGTTTGGGTCCTAAAAGATAATTTATGAAGGACCAAAAGGAAATTATTAAAAAGTATTGTGGGGTCAAAATGAAAAATATCAAAAGATATGAAGACCCAAAAGTAAAAAAAAATTATTATTAGCCCTCTCTTAGTGTGTGTTTATTATTGTTTAATAGCCGTTTCTTTTGCATAATTATGGTAGTTTAAACTTAGCCAATTTTATTTTTTTAGAGAAGAAATATCTTGCATTTTCTATTTCTATAATTGTCTTTCCTTGACATTCCTTTTGAGTTGTGCTTTTCTTGTTGAGCTTTTATTGCTTGTCTTCTAAATTTCAAGGTTTTGTCTTAGAGTTTTCTTTCTTCCTTGACATCTTAAGTTGAGCTTGGATTTGTTTCATCTTTCACTTTGGATATTCACTGAATTAGAATTTTTGGTTAAATTTCAAGAGTTGACAAAGAGTTAGAGAGTGAAAAAATACAAGAGTACATTAGAGGAAAAGTCTTTCAAGTGTGAAACACGAGTGTTGATGAGTATAAACACTTAGTGAGTGGTAAGGTACATTATTGTTTTATTTTACTCACCTTTTTCTTGTAGCAATGGTGTCTGATGGCGATAGTGATCCACCTTCACCTAGAACTACTATGCTAATGACTTCATTGGCTAAGCAAATGGATAGGTTGCAAAGAAATGTTGAAAGAAGAATGGACGAACGTTTTGATGAGATGCAAAGAAGTAATTATGAGTTGAGTGGAAGAATAGATGACATGGAGAGAAGGAGATATCATATGTCACCTCATTCTTCTCAAGAGAGTGATGATTGTAACACCTTGAAATTTCAATAACTGCAAATATATATTGTATGAATTATTCTTGTGCAACTGTTGATGTGAGTGTTAGATTATGTGAGATTTGATTGGTCTATATTTAAATTATTTGGGTGAAATATTAATTAGAGATATTAAAAAAATGTTTGAAGAGAAATGAACATATTACCCTTCCTTTGAAACAGAAATTATAGAAATGCCCTTGAGGTAAAAATGACGATAATGCCCTTGGATATTTTTGGTTAGATATTTTATAGTGGAAGTTACAAAAATACCCTTGAGCTAGAATCACACAAATACCATTGGATATTTTGAAAATTACAATCATACCCCAAGGGTGAATGACAAATTACCATAGTACCCTTGAGACAAACATTACCAAGACACCTTTTAATATTTTGTGAAAGCTTGATGAAATTACAGAGTGCCCTTGGATGACAAATTACCAAAATACTTTGTGACAAGAAGCCTCAAGAATAGGATATCTATTAAATTCATACGGTAATAATTTTGAAATTTTATTCAGGACAATTCAAGCATCAGAAAAATATGGAAAAATGATAAATAGAATCTGTGGAATTTTCTCTTAATTGTAGGATGAATAGACTTATTCAATAAGATGATTTAGTAATTTTGATGGTTAGAAGCAGAACGGACCAATCAGAATTAAGATAAGAGCAGTCTTGTATGTAAGGTCTGTGTAGCACTCTGTATAGACTGCTTGTGAGCAATTTATACTATAATTGAAGTCAGTTTCTCGAAAACTCTAGAGTTCTATTATTTAATATTATCCTTTAGGTAGAAGAGTTCAAATTGAACTTTACTTCCTCTTAAGGAATGCCATGTGTGAAGTCATGTTGGAATTGAATTCTTCTTCTTCATGAAAGGTGACATATGGACACAAGGAGAACCACACAATTTTCTCTTCTTTAAAAGGAAATGAAACATGATATAGAAGGAGGAAAGGAAGATAAAAATCTTCCCCTTGGCTAAAGCAAAGTCCACGTGAAAAAGGGAAGAAAAAGGGCCAAGAAGTCATGCTTTGGACAATATTTATGCAAGATAACATGAAAGGAAGCAAAACTTCACTTCCTTCCCTTGTGGTCACGTGAAAGAGCAAGAAAAAGGGAGAAGAAGCTTCATGACATTTGACAAGTGGAGGGACACTTGTAAGAAGTAGCCAAGTGGTGGGACACTTGTAAAGGAGGCATAATGACTTAGAAGATTTTTTTTTTTTGTATAAAGTAAAAGAGTAATTATGAACTTGGTTAGAATGGAATGGAATGATATGAAACTAAGTTCTAATAGAACCAAATGGGAGTAACTAGCTAGAAAGGGTAGAAATGTCCTTGAATATTTTTATTATTTTCCAAACTCTATATAAAGGTAGGAAGGCCTTAAGTGGAAGTCATACTCAAAACTCCATTCTTCCATCTATTCCACGTGAAACCTCTCCTTCATTTCACTTTCATCCTTTCATTTTCAAAGCATAAAGAGACCCACTTCCTTGAAGAATCACGTGTAGAAGCTAGTACCATTAGGAATAGATAGACAAACTTCATAAGAGGTTATAAGGTATGTATAGGGAAGTTTTATGATAAAGATAGTTTAAGTGTTGCTTGTGTTTTAATAAATGCTTGAAGTTCTATGTAGTATGACTTGTATCTGAGAAATTGTTGGACTTGCGTTATAGTTACATGATTGAGTGCTTGAATGAAGTTTTATGTGTTGTTGAGTGTTTCTATAAATCTCTGTACATGAATGATATGTTAAATTTCTGTACATAAGTATCAAGCTAAGTTCTATACTTGATTTATGTTGAATTTCTGAGTAAAATATATGAGACAATGATTGAAGACTGATGTTGAAAATAAATATGAGTTGATAAAATGAAAAGAGTTATGCATTAAGTGAATCATATTCATGTGTCTCATGTGCATAAGAGTTGCCTCAGAGAGGAGGTGTGTCAGATAGCTGCAGGAACTGAGTTCGAGCGTTCAGACAAAAGGAGTCTTAGCTGGGGGGTGACTCGGTAGTGGGGAAATCATGCCACCCATGATGATCACATGAAGTGTGGGTGAGAATCCTATTGCAACACTGTGGTACCCTGACTGATCGTTTCAGTTCTGTGCCACTGAGATGGAGCTATCTTGACTGTTGGTATCACATGATAAAGAGAATCATGCATCATGATAAAAGTCTAAGAGAATCATGCATCTTTGAGGATGTTGTTATGAACATCTGCATATTGAATATATTTTGTGCTTAAATTATGTTTTTCACAAACTTACCCTATATTTTGTGTCTGTGGTTGACACCTGCGATGACCTCAATTTTTATTTGGGCGAGCAGATGAACAGTAAAGAAGGATTGACAAGCTAAAAAAGGACTTTGTTGAAGATGTTTAGTTGGAGATGTTCTGTCATGATAAAATGTTTTAATTATTTGTACTATGTAATAGAATTGATATTAGTTTGTATTTTATTTTACAGTATATCCGAGTTATAAACGTTAACCAGAAATGGGAATCTTTTTAAATATCAGTTAATAGTAACTTTGATTCAATAATTTTAAGCAAATTGACAGAGAATTTTCATTAAAAATAAATAATAATAAGATGGTAAGTTTGAGGTGTTACAATGATGGCTATGATGATGGTAGAAGGTATAGGCCTAGGAGGAATAGGGATGGAATAGAAGATGTGAAATTCAAACTTCCCAAGTTTCTAGGTACTAATGATCCGGAGGCTTACCTTGATTGGGAGATAAAAGTTGACCAAGTTTTTGATTGTCACAATTTTAGTGAAGAAAAAAAACGAAGTTGGCTAGCTTAGAATTTGAAGGGTATGCCATGGCTTGGTGGAATCAAGTGCAAATGGAAAGAGGAAGATTGAGTAGACATAGACCGGACACATGGATGACAATGAAAGGAATCATGAAGGAGAGATTTGTTCCACCTCAATACATAAGGGGTTTGCATAACAAATTACAAAGACTCTATCAAGGAAATAGATGTGTTGATGATTATTACAAGGAGATGGAGATTTCATTTGTAAGAGCAAACATTGAGGAGACTAATGAGGCTACAATGGCCAGATTTTTGAATGGCTTGAATAGGGACATTCAAGATGTTGCGGAGCTTCAAACTTACAACACCATGGATGAACTTATACATAGAGCTATGAAAGTGGAGCAACAATTGAAGAGAAAACAAGCCTACAAAAAGTCTTCATATGGTCATTCATCTTGGAAGGATAAAGATTGCATTAGAAAATGGAGAGGTGGATAGTGAATCTTCTAGTAGTTCTCATAGTTCCACTAGTGAAGGTGAGGATAATTGTTTTCTTAAATTGGAAGAGGGAGATCTTTTGATGGTAAAACAACTCATGGGTAGCTTGTGCAAAGATAGAGATGATACACAAAAAGAAAACATTTTCCATTCTAGATGCTTGGTGAGTGGAAAGGTTTGTTCTCTAATCATTGATGGAGGAAGTTGCACCAATGTTGCAAGCACTAGATTAGTGGATATGCTTGGTTTAAAAACTATCCCTCACCCAAAACCTTATAAATTGCAATGGTTGAGTGACAATGGTGAGTTGGTGGTGGATAAGCAAGTGTTGCTTACATTCTCCATTGGCAAATATGTGGATGAAGTGCTTTGTGATATGGTTCCCATGGAAGCCGGCCATGTGTTGCTTGGTAGATGTTGGCAATATGATAGAGATGTGGTACACAATGGGGTCACCAATCGATACTCGTTTCTTCATAAAGGTAAAAAGGTAGTTCTCTCACCTTTGTCTCCAAGTGAGGTGTGTGAGGATCAAATAAAAATGAGATTGAAGAGAGAAAAAGAAAATAAAATTAAAGAAGAAAAAAGTCCTTTGAGAGAGAAAAGCCTAAAAGAAAAAGAGTGAAAATAGAGAACAAAAGAAGAGAGACAAAAAGAGTGAAAAAAAAATTAGAAATAAAAGAAAGTTTGTTCATCAAACCTAAGTAGGTTAAGAGAGTGATGAGCTAGACAACAAATGCATTTACTCATTCCCAATTATATGTGTTTGTCTTCTAGTACCCTTGAGTTGCCTCAAGGTTTTGATACACTTTTAAAGGAGTTTGAGGATGTCTTTCCACAAGACATACCCCATGGCTTGCCTCCTTTAAGAGGAATTGAGCATCAAATTGATCTTTTTCCGGGAGCTTCACTTCCTAATAAGGCGCCGGAAGAGACCAAGGAGATTCAAAAGCAAGTTGAAGAGTTGATGCAAAAAGGATGGGTAAAGGAAAGCTTGAGCCCATGTGCAATGCCGGTCATCCTAGTCCCCAAGAAAGATGGCAAATGGAGGATGTGCACGGATTGTAGACCCATCAACAACATAACCATGAGGTATAGACATCCTATCCCTAGACTTGATGATATGTTGGATGAACTTCATGGTTCTTGTGTTTTCTCCAAGATAGATTTGAAAAGTGGTTACCATCAAATTAGAATGAATGAAGGTGATGAATGGAAAACCGCTTTCAAAACTAAGTTTGGACTTTATGAGTGGTTGGTCATGCCTTTTGGTTTAACCAATGCACCAAACACTTTCATGCGACTCATGAACCTTTGAAACACTTTATTGGCAAATTTGTGGTTGTTTATTTTGATGATATTTTGATTTATAGTTTAACTATGGATGACCACTTATATCATGTTAGGAGTGTCTTGGAAGTGCTTAGAAAAGAACAATTGTTTGCTAATATGGATAAATGCACATTTTGCACTAATCAAGTAGTGTTTTTAGGATTTGTTGTGAGTGCTAAGGGAGTC
>PYAF01002908.1:68755-89698 GCA_007407185.1 Glycine tomentella | reverse complement strand
TGGGGTTATTGGTCCGATTTTAATTAGCATCGCAGTATCGTATTATGTGAACATGTTGGGAAAAGAATTTGAGAAAATGTTTTGGAAAAATTTAATCACGATTTCTATACTATGTTTCCAAAACGGATTTTAATAAGTCTTCCGCTGAAAACTCTATTACCAAGAGGAGTAACAACCGGAGTACTACGGGGTGTTACAGTTGGATAATTTTTTATTACTATTTTATTTTTACTGAATGGATCCTAGTATAAATTCTAAAATGTATATAAATTATAGTTGTTAAACTGATATATATTATACGTAAACCATAGTCCTTGTTTCAAAAGTCATTATTAAACAAGTACAGGATTTTTCATATACCAGCCTAATTCATATTTTCATTCCTACACCACCACCAATCTAGGA
Organism: Glycine tomentella; assembly: GCA_007407185.1. Lineage (NCBI taxonomy): Eukaryota > Viridiplantae > Streptophyta > Magnoliopsida > Fabales > Fabaceae > Glycine > Glycine tomentella. Next base: position 89,293 of record PYAF01002908.1, on the reverse strand, counting down.
CTTCAAGGAAATTGACCACTGTTGCCATCTAAAAAATGAAACAAATCTAGTGAGAAATAAAATTTCTCAGTAGGCAAAACTAAACCACCAAACACGTTAGTATGTTAGTAAATCATCAGTATATTCAAATACATCATAAAATAATTATGCAAACTATATGAATACATGGAATGAATTTTCCCAAGGTGAACATGGCCTTTACATATCGTACTATATAGACGCTGTTGCGGCCGTCTTACGCAAACATGCATGATTTATGCCATATATCTACACCTGATCACTACATATTGTACTGTATGTAGTATCAAATACCGTTTCACAAATCTCGTACTGGGCTTGGAAACATAAATCAACATATCATCAATCAAGATCCATTCATAATAAAATCTATAAGATATCTGGGATGTATTGATAGCTTGAGAGGACATCCCGGCTAGCCCGGTCATCATGGAAACTAGTCTCTATCAGGGATGTATTGATAGCTTTAAGAGGGTATCCCGGCGAGCCCGGTCATCATGGAAACTAGTCTCTATCAGGGATGTATTGATAGCTTTGAGAGGGTATCCCGGCGAGCCCGATCATCATGGAAACTCGTCTCTATCGGGGATGTATTGATAGCTTTGAGAGGGCATCACGGCGAGCCCGATCATCATGGAAACTAGTCTTATTGCAACCCGGTCTTGTTCGTGATAGAGCAACCCGGAGCAAGAATATTGTTATCCTAACCTCATACATACTACAAGTAGGTATTTAAATAAAATCATTTCCAACTTATGCATGACCACAGAGTATCCTTAAGCTACAAAAAAATCATGTTAGTAATCTAACTAATAAACCACAATATATCTCCCAAATAATTTCTAATTCCTTTAAACCTTCACAAGAAAACATTAACACCTAGCATGCATCTTAATCTCCTTTCACCTACCACCTTACTACATCCTCAAATTTAATCACTCAAACATTGGAACCATTTATCTACATACCATTCAACCTCTACTTCTAAAAATTAATACGAAACAGTCCCATAATAAAAATATGAACAAACAACCCGAAGATCATCAAAATCACTTCCAAAGATCATCAAATATCATTCCAAACATCACTAATATTTCAGCCCATAAATCATCACCTATCCTATGGTTTAAATCAACATTTTCACATAAAAAAAATACCTTCAAATAATATGAAATTCCAGCCTAAATAATAACCATAAATATGTACATTTAAGCATGTAAATTAGTCCAAATAAATTCTTAACTAAAGATTGAAGCCTAGCCTACCTCAAGTGAGTTGGATTTGTAATTGACTGAATAGGTGGATGTCCTTCTTTGAGATCTTTAAGGAAGAAAGTCTTAGGATGATTTGGATAAAAGAAAATGAGACAATGGGTGTGTAGAATTCTTTAAGAGTGGATATGATTACTAGTAAATGAAAAATGAAGGCAATATGTGAAATGGAAGGCAAGTGGCAGTGGAAGTGAGCTTGGAGGTATAAGTCTTACTCGCAAAATTTTTGTTAAGTTATCTATTTACACTAATTGATTTAGTTAATAAACATAAGCATTTAATTACATGAGAATGGTAATCGATTAAAGTAGTGCAGAATCTGATTTTTCCAAAACCATAAGCCATGAGATTTTCTTTTCAAAATGCAAACATTTAATCCCATTTACTAGATATGAATGCATGTCATATGAACTATGCAAATGCAATGCAAGGATCACTAGGCAATGTACTTGAACCACTAGACAAATTACAAATTCCTTCAATTTGATTGGGCAAAAAGCTAAAACTTCAAACCAAATACTTCAGCCTTACTTTGATAAACTTGCAGCTCCAACTCCCAACTCCCCCTGTTTCTAACAGAAGGCTCAAAGAAGATGATGCCCTCTAATGGTGATCCACATGGTTATCTCCTTCTTGCAAGTGAGAACTTCTTCTCCTCCTTGATTCCTCCTTCTCCTTGGTGGCTTGCCAGGCGCATGCAAGGTATGAGGCTCTCAATTATTTGATTTCTTTTCTCAAGACTATGAAGGTGCCTTGAGGTCAGTGAAGGTGCAGCAAAAGAGGAGAGAAGATGAGGTAGAGGAAAAACTAGAACTTGATTTAGAACCAAGAGAGGAAGGGGCAAAATTTTGCTCACTTTCAATCCTCCCCACATAGGCACCTATTTTTAAGGTGAGATGAGGTTGTTGCATTCCATTATCCTCTCACTCCAAATCATCCCAGTTTGTTAAGAATTTCAAAATTCAAGATGTTACTAGAACATCCTTGAGTTTGTTCCACTCTTGCAAGACTTGAATTCAAAATTAAGTGAATGGATCCTATCCATTTGTTGCAGATAATTTGAAAAAAAAATCTATCAAGATCCTCTCATCAAAACCGCCTCTTTTTCTCTCATCCCTCCAAAATTTGTTGCAACATAATTCACTTGAAGAAGCACACCAATTCAGTACAAACACTTGTAAATAGTTTTTCCTATGTTTTAATCGATTACCTTAAGTATGTAATTGATTACCAGCATTTCAGTTTCACACATAAACAAGACTTGTCTGTTTTAATCGATTACAAGACATTTGTAATCGATTACATGAGTTTGAAAATTGTAAATATCTCTGTTTTAATTGATTACAAGGGCGAATTTATCGATTACTTCAACATAAAATTGCACTGCACATGCTGGGTCAGCCAAGGGTCATTTTGGAAGAAGCTTGCACTTGATGCTTCATTTGGACTTCATTTCAATTTGCATTTTCCTTACATTTAGTGACATTTAGCTTGTAAATTTAGTGGCTTATACAAGGTGCCAAAACTGAATGTAACTAACTTTGGTTCATTAATACAATTTTGAAAATTGTTGTGAGAGTTTCTCTCTTGTTCTTGTGTAAGAACTTCTTGAGTCTTATCAATGGCTTCTCAATGCTATTGCGGTGATTCTTCCTAGGCTTATTGGAAAGCTTTTCCATGGTGCCATCCATTGTCATTCTTAATCTCTCTTCCATTGCTGAATTAAGAAGCTTAAAACAGCCCAAATTCTTGGGAAAGTGCAGAATTTAGAGTTCTTGAGGTTTGCTTGAAGATTGGGTTTCATTGCAAGGTAGACTTGGGAAACTTAATGTCTAATGGTTGTAGAAATTCCATAAATTGGTATCTAGAGCCTAATCCTTGTGGAATTCTTCTTCAAGTTCAGTTTTAAAAGTTCTTCAAAGGTAAAAAAACTACAGCAAAATCCAAAAACAAAAATTCATTTCAATTCCTTGTTTCTTGTTGTTTTCATTTGATTTTTGGTGGTGGGGCCTTGTGTTTCCTTTAAGTTTCATGTGATTTTATGTGTTCGTATTCTTCATCTTCTTCATGTGTTCTTGATATTTTTTTTTCTAATTTTCTTATCTTGATTCTTGTCAATTTTTGTTTGTAGTGTTTTTTGTGTTGTATGACCACTTGTTTTGATTCTACTCTCATGTCTAATTTGAATTGAGTTGTTAGAAGCAAATTTTACAATTGTTATACATTGTTTTTAGCGATTCATTGAATTTCTTTAAGAATTTTTGAACTTGTGCAAAAGAAAAACAAAAGTTTAAAAAATTTGTGAAAGAAAATACATCAAGTGGTAAAAAGTAAAAGAAAAACAGAACTTAGAAGCATATCAAAGTCACAAAAGCTACAAGTTCAAATTTCCTTTGAACCACAAAATTACATGAACTTGTATGACATGCAAATTTTATGAAATTTGGCTTCTAGCAATTGAATTTACTTAGCATAACCTCCTTGTGCAGTTTGGTACAAGCCATAGTATTACTTGAGTTGTCTCATTAAATTCCAATTAAAGTTGTTATTTTCTAAAAAATTTCTTTTGTTGCCTGTCTCTTAAAATTTCCAAGGTTTTGTCTTAGAGTTTTCTTGTTCTTAGACTCTTGAGTCTAGCCTAGAATCATTTTCTATTTCACTATAGTAAAGAAGCTTGATTTGATTAGAAGTTTTGCTTCAGAACTATAGAGAGGAATGATAAGTGTCATATTTAAGTTAAATTCATGTTTCAAATGCTGGCACTTATCTTTCGTTTTTACTAAGAATATAAAATTTGCCCTAAATCTAGTTAGTTTGTATTTAGTGCTTAGGATGAATGTTATGTTCATATTCTTGAAGATTTATCTAATCTTCTCTTGCATTTTGATAGGTTAAAAGGATTTTCGAAGATTCCGAACACAAAAAGCAAGCAAAATGGATCAGAAAGCAAACATAAGAGGTGCAACAAGCAATCCAGGCCCAAAATCCATCAAAGCCCAAAGATTACTTCATGTTGAAGGCTTTAACTCGCCCAGGCGAGTACAAGTTCCAAGGAGATATACATAAGCTCGCCCAGGCGAGTGAAACAAGGCAAAAACTCGCCTGGGCGAGTGATGCAGGCAGGAGATGGAAATCTATAAATAGGCCACGAAAATGGAGGAGAAGGCATCCCAGTTCTTCATTCCTTTTCTTCTTAGCTTGTTTCTTAGGTTTAGGAACTTAAATATTAGTAGTAGGAAGGTTAGGGAAGTGAGAGAAGTGAGATTGAGTGTGGAGACTATGCCAAAAAGAAGCAGTGATGGGGCCCTTCATCAATTCTTCTCTTGAGGAGGTTCTCTCCACAATGAGTAGCTAGCTTCTCTTAAGGATTGGATGTAATATTCTTAACCCTACGTATCTCTTTTAATATTTATTTATGCATTAATCTTTTCTATTCCTTGTTGGTAATTTCATTCTGTGTGCTTGATTATACTTGATCACTGATTTCATGAATTTAACCCTAAGTGAGACTGGAAAGTAATCTTAGGGTTTGAACTGAACGAATTTACTCATTATGTTACGTTGCTAGGAATAGAGCATAACATTTTGATTGCAAATAGCACGCGATTATGATTATAATGCTGGGATATTTACTTCATATGCGAGGGATCGATATTCAGTAGATATCCTTATAACTCGAATGCGAGGGATCGATTCAGGATAAAATAGTGTGCATCAATAAAGATAGAAGTTGATTTATGCATGGAAATATTAATTGGATACTAAGGATAAGAATGATGAAATCCAATCCCACTTTGATAGAGGACTATCTATGGATCATGATGATGGAGGTTCATTCCAAGCCAAAGGTCTAGAAGGAGGGCTTGAAACACTTCCTTTGGTGAGTTTGAAGGACCCATGAGAAGATCTAGAACCCAAGCCATTCAAGATCACATCAAAAGTCTTATTTTGAGGTAAAAAGCATTTGTTGTCTATTTTAATCGATTAAATGTGTCTGTAATCGATTAAAATGCAAATGCTGTCTGTCTGTCTGTCTGTCTGTTTTAATCGATTATTTCGTTGCTGTAATCGATTATTTGTCTGTTTTAATCAATTATTTCGTTCTGTAATCGATTAAATAGCACAGAACGCTTTGTTTTAATCGATTATTTTCATTTAAAATGGTACTGCAGCTTTCCTTTTGTTGTTTTTTGTAATGGGCATTGATAGTTCCGTAAATAGGCCTAAACCTACGTTTTTTAGGAGTTTATTAGAGGTCCAGCCCTATAAATACTCAGACTTTGCTATTTTTGGTTAACTTTGACTAATGAAATTAAGCTTTTGCTTGAATTGAGAGCTTAGCCTCTTGTTGGTTCTTGATTGAAACCAAATTGATTCTTATCAAGGAAGCTTTCCTTTGTGACGAATCCTCATACGACTTATCGTTCCATTTGTGGATTGTGGCATCATTCCTAATCATTCGTTAATCTTCTCCATTTTTTCTATTTGAATTTCAAACCACCATTAATGGAGTCTTGAAGCTTGCATTCCGGAAACGATCTAATCCAAGCATTCATGCCTTGGAAGTCATCATGTGGTAAACAGAGCTTCATTCCAGAAAGCAATTCGTATAGATTTCTATCTATGTTATTTGCATTTTTGTTTTTATTTTTTTCTGGAAAATTAAAATTGAAATTCATAATTTTTGCTTGTTTGTTGTTCTTTGTGTATTTCTTGTGTGATTTTTGAGTTTAGCTTACAATTGCCTTCAATTCCCCTATCGTTTTGTTGAATTTGGAGTTGTTTTGAATATGGACAGTTCTTCGTGTTCTTCATTAAACTCAGCATTTTTGGAAATTTTCTGAGTTTGATTCATAAATTTATGTCTAGAGAGAATTGGGGTGTTTGTGCAAATATCAAAAGTTTTTAGTCCTAAAAGAGAAAATATGAAGGACCAAAAGACAATTATTAAAAAGTATATTGGGGTCAAAATGTAATATCAAAAAAATATGAGGACCCAAGAGTAAAAAAAAGTTGACAGCCAAAATTTAAAATTCATAGCCCTCTCTCTTATTATGTGCTTATGATTGCTTTATAGCACTATCTTTGGCATAATTACAATGGTTTATAGTTAGCCAATTTTTTTTTATCTTCATCATTGTCTTTCTTTGACTTTCCTTTTGAGTTGTGTTTTTCTTGTTGAGCTTTTATTGCTTGTCTTCTAAATTTTCAAGATTTTGTTTCTTCCTTGACCTCTTAAGTTGAGTTTTGATTTGTTTCATCTTTCACTTTGGATATTCTTTGAATTTGAATCTTTGGTTGAATTTCAAGAGTTGAACAAGAGTTAGAGAGTGGAAAAAGACAAGAGTGAACCTTATAGAAAAAGTCTTATAAGTGTGAAACATGAGTGTTGAACAGTGTAAACACTTAGTGAGTGGTAAGGTTCATTTTCTTGTAGCAATGGTGTCCGATAGCGATAACCGCTAAGCTAATAACTTCATTGGCTAAGCAAATGGATAGGTTGCAAAGAAATGTTGAAAGGAGGATGGGAGAACGTTTTGATGAGATACACCGAAGTACTCAAGAGTTGAGTGGAAGAATGGAGCACATGGAGAGAGAATGAGATATCATAGGTCACCTCATTCTTCTCAAGAGAGTGATGATGGCCATGAAGATGGTAGAAGGCATAGACATAGGAGGAATAGGGATGGAATGGAAGATGTGAAATTTAAACTTCCTCAGTTCCTAGGTACTAATGACCCAAAGGCTTACCTTGATTGGGAGATAAAAGTTGACCAAGTTTTCGATTGTCACAATTTTAGTGAAGAAAAGAAAATGAAGTTGTCTAGTTTAGAATTTGAAGGGTATGCCATGGCCTGGTGAACTCAAGTGCAAATGGAAAGAGGAAGATTGAGGAGATTTCGACCGGACACATGGTTGATAATGAAAGGAATCTGATTGAGAGCTTAGCCTCTTGTTGGTTCTTGATTGAAACCAAATTGATTCTTATCAAGGAAGCTTTCCTTTGTGGCGAATCCTCCTACGACTTATCGTTCCGTTTGTGGATCGTGGCGTCATTCCTAATTATTCCTTAATCTTCTCCTTTTTTCTATTTGAATTTCAAACCACCATTAATGGAGTCTTGAAGCTTGCATTCCGGAAACAATCCAATCCAAGCATTCATGCCTTGGAAGTCATCACACTTTCTCATAAGTATATTTCATTTTTGCTAAGTTTAGTTATTTTCCGTTACTTTCTTAAACAAATGAAATTCCGCTCATCCTACTTGTACATAACTATATTGAACTGTTAAGTTGTATTTTGATTAACTGAGTAGCTCAAGTCCTTGTGGAGACGATCTTTATAAATTTTGTAACTTAAAATGACAAATCGGTACGCTTGCCGAGAGTCCTAACAAGGAATAAGAGTGGAAAAAGGCAAGGGAGAACATTATATAGAAAAAGCCTAGAAAATGTGCAAACACGAGTAAGAGTGGCAAACACTTAGAGAGGGGTGAGAATTTTCTTATATACTTGTGTTTTTGCTAACCATTTCTTTTGAAGGATGAGCTCAATAGGAGATGAGGCTTTGTCACCTAGAAACACTAGGTTGATGGAAGCCATGACAAAATAAATGGAAGACTTCCAAACTAAAATGGATGCAAAATTTGAGGAGTTTAAAAGGAAGACTCAAAGAAGGAGTAGTCCAAATGGTAGTGTGGATAGAAAGGCTCATGGCAATAGGAGGGTGAGTGAGTATGCTTATTCTCATGGAAGAAATTATTATGATGATAAGAGTGAGAGGAAGGAGAGGAGAGAAAATAATGATAGAAGAGAACTCCACAAAGCTTAAAGGGTGGAGCAACAACTAAAAAGGAGAAAAGATTCCTTTTTCAAGACCAATGGGGCTGCAACTTCTAGTTGGAAAGACAAGCCTAAAAGGGAGGTTTCTCGTGTGAAAAATAAGGAAAATGGTGGCGAGCTTAAGCAAAAAAATTAGGGATCCTACTCCAACAAGATCAAGAAATATCAAGTGTTTAGAGTGCCTTGGTAAAGGTCACATTACTTCTCAATGTCCTGACAAGAGAACCATGATTTTGCTTGAGGAGGGAGGAAGAGTGAGTCTTCAAGTGACTCAACAAGTTCTTCAAGTGAAAAGGAAGAAGAAGAACGTACACTAGTGGAGACCAAAGAAGGTGATGATCTCTTGATGGTAAAGAAAATGCAAGAACTGGAAAAAATACTGCACATACAAAAGAGAAGAATAGTGAACTACCAAAGAGAAAAACAAGTGAGAAGAAAAGCAAAGAGAAAGAAAATGAGAGCAAAAAAATTCATGAGATTAAAGAGAGCTTGTTCTTGAGTGAAAAGGAAATCAAGAGAGTGTTATTGGCACAACAACCTCTTTATTATATGATTCCTAACTCTCTTTGTGTACATGTTGAAAGGGAAGGAGAAAAATGACACAAAGCTATGCAACCTTTTTTGGATGAAGTTGCTTTCCAAAACATGGAAGGATAAGTTGTATCATGCACCTATTCTTGCATTGCCTAATTTTAATGCTTCCTTTGAATTGGAATGTGATGCATCTAATGTGGGCATTGGTGGGGGGTTTTGATTCAAGATAAACATCCTATTGCTTATTTTAGTGAGAAATTGAAGGGTGCATGTTTGAATTATTCCACTTATGATAAAGAGTTGTATGCACTAGTTAGAGTTTTGCAAACTTGGCAACAATATCTTTTACCTAAGGAATTTGTGATCTATAGTGATAATAAGTCTCTTAAATATTTGAAAAGTCAAGGCAAATCAACAAGAGACATGCTAAGTGGTACATCAAGGGCAATTTGAGGACTTGGAAGAAGTGTCTACCTCACATTGAGTTTGCTTATAATAGAGTGGTTCACAAAACTACTTCCTTATCTCCTTTTCAAATTGTTTGAAATTTATCCTTTAACTCCTCTTGATTTATTGCCATTACCTAACACTTCTTCTATGATTAATCATGATGCTTTGTCTAAAGCTTCTTATGTTAGGAAATTGCATGAACAAGTAAAAGGCCATGTGGAGAGGAAAATGGAACAATATGCTAAACAAGCCTATAAGCACAAGTGGAAGGATAAATTTCCTCAAGAGAATGTTGAATTGCCAAGTACAAGTGAGGAAGCAAACTTGAGATCAAGTTTCTCTCAAGAAGGAGGGGATGATAGAGGTCCATTCCAAGCCAAAGGTCTGGAAGGAGAGCTTGAAGCACTTCCTTTGATGAGCTTTAAAGGACCTATGACAATAGCTAGAACTCAAACCCTACAAGACCACATGATGGAGGTCCATTGCAAGCTCAAGGTCAAGAAGGAGAACTTGAAGAAGCACACCAATTCAGTACAAACACTTGTAAATAGTTTTTCCTCTGTTTTAATCAATTACCTTAAGTCTGTAATCGATTACCAGCATTTCAGTTTCACACATAAACAAGACTTGTCTATTTTAATCAATTACGAGACATTTGTAATCGATTACATGAGTCTGAAAATTGTAAATACCTCTGTTTTAGTCGATTACAAGTGCGAATTAATCGAGTACTTCAGCATAAAACTGCACTGCACATGCTGGGTCAGCCAAGGGTACTTTTGGAAGAAGCTTGCACTTCAAGCTTCATTTAGACTTCATTTCAATTTGCATTATCCTTACAGTTAGTGACATTTAGCTTGTAATTTTGTGGCTTATATAAGGTGTCAAAACTGAATGTAACTTTGTTTCATTAATACAATTCTGAAAATTGTTGTGAGAGTTTCTCTCTTGTTCTTTTGTAAGAACTTTTTGAGTCTTATCAATGGCTTCTCAATGCTATTGTGGTGATTCTTCCTAGGCTTATTAGAAAATTTTCCATGGTGCCATCCATTGTCATTCTTAATCTATCTTCCATCTTCCATTGCTGAATTAAAAAGCTTAAAACAACCCCCAAATTCTTGGGAAAGTGTAGAATTTAAAGTTCTTGAGGTTTGCTTGAAGATTGGGTTTCATTGCAAGATAGATTTGGGAAACTTAATGTCTAATGGTTGTAGACATTCCATCAAGCAATGCTCAGCGGCCCCATAAATAATTGAGTTGATCAAGTGATCTATCTTTCTAATTTGGATGTCGTATCTACATCATCCCTCACATCGTCATTCACATTTAGTCGAGAGCAAGGATAAAGTATCATCTCTCTTTATTGACTAAATATAGCTTTTCATAGGAACTATGAATCTTCTTCTATTGACTCTAAGATGGATCGTGACTCCTCATGATCTCTTACAATGCATAGATTCCCGAGTCAACTAGAAGTCATCCAAGCCCTACTGGTCTTGTGAATGACTAATCCCTCGTAAGGGATTGTTAGTCCTTTTGGCATGTCCATCTATACTCATGTATTCAGGTTATACCCAAGAGTACACTGTTCTCCCTATTTTTAGGAGGATAGAGTCGTACAGTCAAAGTATAACCCTAGGACACAGTATTTGATGATATCCTCAAGTCTAGGATGATCTACACTACCAAATGATGAGAAACTTTACAAATCCAATGATATTTTAAAGAATCCTTGTGAAGTCTCTCGGCGGGTCAGTTCAGTGTCATTTGTTCCCTAACAGATCCACCCACGACATCAGCTAAGGCATCACCATGCCTGCATTCCATGATGTCCCTACCTTGTATCTCTATACAAGTAGGATGTCGTACTAGTCTTATTGAGATCATCAATGCACTTTCTTGATGATTCAAGACTAGGAACTAGCTTTAGGCAATAGACATGTAGTGTCCTCGAATCCTCATGATCATGATCCGTATCATAGATCCTTGAGTGTACACTTGTTCTATTCCCAGGGCCTTTATCTTTAAACACATATTGTTATAAATATAAGTGAGACATAAATATGATAAAGATAAAGTTTGCTCTTATTAATCATGAAATAATACAAGGTGTTCAACTGATAAATCAGATTGTCTCTAGGACACCTACATACTAACATGAGTCACAAAGCACTTGTCCACAAATTCCAATATTCATGCTTCATTGAAAGGTTTCTTCTTGGACAAGATTTTAAAGAAGCTCTTGGAGAGTTTGGTTTGAAACATGTTTTCCTTTCAACCTTGATCAATTGGTAATCATATTCATTCATATACTGTGGATCATCAAGTTGTTTCTCCATTAGTTTCTGAGTATTACTCATTTCTAGTTTTCTATTTGTTTCTTGCTATTACAAAAGATTCTTCAAGCTTTTCTAGAGTAGGGCTCTTTAGAAGGAAGAGTAGAGAAAGGTTTCTCTATGTCTTTGTCACTAGGAGTCTAAAGGGGGTTTTAGATTTGTGTTCTTTATCTAGGATTGATAAAGGGTGAATGTTGTAAGCTTGTAAGAATTGAATTTTTGTGAATAGTGGAACTCTAATCAAAGTTTTTGTTAGAAGAAACTGGATGTAACTTCTCTTTTGAGGGGTGAACTAATATAAGTTCTTGAGTTGATTACTTTCTTTATTTTCTTCTTGCTATCTTAATCTGAGACTTTTTGGTGAAATCTTTATTACTCAACAAGTAGAAGTTTCTGAAATTGTTTTCTTGAGTTGAATGGTTTGATTGATTGAAACATTCTTGATTATAGAGAGGCATGAGGTTTTGCTTCATATCCATAGAGTGATATGGAAAGGTCCTTGATCCATTGAGAGATCTTGGATGCACATGTCCATAGAGAGGCATGAGGTTTTGCTTCATATCCATAGAGTGATATGGAAAGGTCCTTGATCCATTGAGAGATCTTGGATGCTCATGTCCATAGAGAGGCATGAGGCATTGCTTCATATCCATAAAGTGATATGGAAAGGTCCTTGATCCATTGAGAGATCTTGGATGCTCATGTCCATAGAGAGGCATGAGGTTTTGGTATCGGATCCGTAGAATGATTTGGTATGCGTTCAGATCCACAAAAAGACTCTGGAACTGTTGTTTGAAATGAAAATAATGTGTTGTTTTGTTAGTTACTGGAATGAATGATATCTTGTGTGTGGAAGGTTTGATGTGTAAATAAATAGTTTTATTACTATATGAATATAAAAGCAATTCAAGTTGTTTTTATGGATAAAATGAATCTACTTTGGAATATATGTTTTAAAATTATAAAATGAACTAGATGCGCTGATGAGTCTATATGAACATGTTTTCAAAATAAACCGAAGTAGCTGGAATGATGACGATGACATGGTTTTGAATTGGTTTTGTAAAACTGTTTACACATACTGGGAGTTCTTTGGAATTCTCCCTGTTTTAGTATGTTCTCATGTCATTTTAGACATGTAAATTGAAAGGAGCAGTTACAAATTGGAGACAAACTGGAAGATTTCTTTTAATATTGTAGACTTGTAGTGTGTTCCTATATGCTTTGTAGTACATGAACATTAATATTATTGTATGAAATATTATTTACAAGTTATTACTAAGTTTGTAATTTATTAAAGAGACCAAAAAGTCTCTACAGGCTCTATATAACCATAATTTTTTAATATTGAGATAAACTTTTCTCAATCAATTTTGGTTAAAAATTATATGTTAGAAAAGTTAACATCTTCTAGTTACTTATTATGACCTAGGCATAATATAGTAATTGGAAGGGTGTTACAGTTATGGTATCAGAGCAGTTCATCTTGGTGAGCCTGGGGAATGGACTGATTATGCTTCTGAGCATACTCTGAATAGGTTAGAATGTCATGCAGTAGGAACTTATCTAAAATGATAAGTTATAGAAAAGTAGTATGAGCATGACAGGACATGTTATGAAGGTTGTTAATTTCTGTCACACTTAGCTTAGTGTTGAGTCTGATTACCTCAATATTTTTGTTTTGTGTGAGCAGGAACTAGGCTTCTAACAAGCGAAGTAGGTCACAAGCTGAATCCTCTAATGAAGGAATGGCTGGTATGGTGGGTATTTTTGGCGAGATAGCAGCCACAATAAGAGAACAGGTGGCGGTATCCAGTCAAATGATGGAAAGGTTAAGTAGTCGCAACAATGAAAATTTTCAGGGAAATTTAATGAATGCTAGAAGACAAACATTTAGAATATCAGAAATTTACAAAATTTAGAAAATCCACAACCCACCTGTGTTCAGGTGAGCCTTTAATCCTGATAAAGCTGAAGAATGGATTAAGGAGGTAGAGAAAATATTTTCAGTGTTAGAATGTTCGGAACAACAAAAAGTAGCTTATGCTACTTACATGCTTCAATCTGATGCTGAATATTGGTGAAATAGTCACAAACAAATGTTAGAAAGTACTGATGTGGTTATTACATGGGAAGTATTTAAGATTGCCTTTTATGAAAAATATTTCCTTGTGTCTGTAAGAAATGCTAAAGAATTGGAATTTCTTCAGTTGCAACAAGGCAACGTTAGTATAACTAAGTATATTGCTAAGTTTGAGAAGTTGAGTAAGTTTTCCTCTACTTATCAATATAATCCAGATGAAAAATGGAAATTTATGAAATTTGAAGGAGGACTATGAGCATATATGTTGGAAGTAGTAAGACCACTGGAGATTCGATATTACAGTGTTCTAGAGAGCAAGTGTAGGATGATTGAGGAGTATAAAAGAAGGTCTGCTGCAAAACAAGAATCAAGTAGTATTTTTGAGAAGAAATTAGTTCCACAACCTTTTAAATTCAAAACTCATAAGAACCGTTCCTTTCAAGAAAGAAATCATGATGGACAAGATTCAAGAAATAATGTCAGGAAAAAGTGTGATAAATGTCATAAATTTCATGGTAATAATCCATGTTTGATAAGACCGAATGTTTGTTATCGTTGTGGGAAAAATGGACATATGGCTCAAAACTGTCAACGACAAGTTTGGTGTTTTCGCTGCCGAAAATCAGGACATGCCGCAAGTGGTTGTTTAAGTACAAGTCAACAAAGGACTTCTCGAACTCAACAATCAGGTAACTTTATGATAACTTAGTAGGAATCATGTTCTTATAAATGAAGTATTGTTAGAATCATGTACTATGTCATGATATCACATGTGTTCTGTCGGATTTGATAGATATTATTCCAAGAACTTTACACTAAAAGGTTTCGGTTGTAAAGGAATTTAGTAGAGAACAAAGTAGAAATGATGACTTATGTGTTTTGCTTATGTTATTAAGAATTCATCTGATACTCTACATCTGATGTACAATAAAATACAGACTGGTATCAATTCTATTACATAGTAGAAACAACTAAAACGCTTCGTAACAAAGAAATACATCTTCAAACATAATCTCTTCAAAATATTACATCTTCAAACAAAATCCTCTTCTTGTAGACAGCTAATAGTCTCTCTTTGCTGTTCATCTGCTTGCCGGAATAAAATCGAGGTCATAGCAGGTGTCAACCACAGACACAAAGTACAAGGTAAGTTTATGATAAACATAATTTAAGCAACATAATATATTCAATATGCAGATATTCATAACAACATCCTTAAAGATGCATAATTCTTTTAGACTCTTATCATGATGCATGATTCTCTTAAACTCTTATCATGTTGCATGATTCTCTTAAACTCTTATCATGTGGTACCAACAGTCAAGATAGCCCCATCCCAGTGGCACAAAACTGAAACGATCAGTCAGGGTCCCACAGTGTTGCAACAAGATTCTCACCCACACTTCATGTGATCATCATGGGTGGCGTGATTTGCCCACTGCCGAGTCACCCCCCAGTTCAGACTTCTCTTATCTGAACGCTCGAACTCAGTTCCTGCAGCTATCTGACACACCTCCTCTATGAGGCAACTCTTAAACACACCTCCACTCTGAGGCAACTCTTATGAGACACATCAACATGTAGTATCGATTGTCAAGATAGTCTCGTTTCAGTGGTCCAGAACTTATCCGATCAGTCAGGGTACCCCAATGTTTCCTAGGTTCTCACTCACACTTCATGTGATGTGATTCCGTACTGCAAGAGTCATCCCCTAGCTCAGACTTCTCTTATCTGAACGCACGGACTCAGTTCTTATAACTATCTGACACACCTCCTCTTTGAGACAACTCTTATGATACACATGAGATGGTTTCACTTATGCATGACTCATTCATTTTATCAACTAATATGTATTTTTCACATCAATCTCCAATCATTGTCTCACATAATTTACTCAGAGATTCAATATAAATCAAGTACAGAACTCAGCTTGTTACTCATGTACAGAAACTCAACATATCATTCATATACAGAGATTCATAGAAACACTCAACAACACATGAAATTTAGGGAAATTCATAGAAATACTCAGCAACACATGAACTTGAAACACTTATTCAAACACAAACAACACTTAAACTATCTTTATCATAAAGTTTCCCTATACATACCTTATAACCTCTTATGAAGCTTGTCTATCTCTGCCTAATGGTACTAGCTTCTACACGTGATCTTCAAGGGAAAGTAGAGTCTCGTATGCTTTGGAAAGGAAATGATGAAAATGAAATGAAAGAGATGGGAGAGAGATTCACGTGAAGGTGTAGTAGGATGAAGTTGAGAATGACTTCCACTTAAGGCCTCCTCCCCTTTATATAGAGTTTGGAAAATAATAGAATATTTATAAAAATCTCCTAAGTCATGATGCTTCCATTACAAGTGTCCCTACACTTGTCATGACCTTTACAAGTGTCCCACCACTTGTCATGGTCTTGAAGCTTCTTCCTTTTTTTCTTCCAAGTGTCCTCTTACTTGGCATAATCATGAAGTTTCTCTCTTCTACTAGCTTATTCACGTGGACAACAAAAAAGAGGAGAAAATTTACTTTCTTTCATGCTACTTTTTATAAATAATTCCCAAATCATGATGCCTTCTTATCCCTTCATCAATGGTGGCTTATAAGTGACTAGATGTTTCTTAAGCCTTCATGATTATATCTTATCATTTTAATTTATGAAGCTTAAGTTATTTTTCTATTTATCATGTTTTCATTTTCTTAAAGAGAAGAAAATTATGTGGTTTTCCTTATATCCACATGTCACCTTTTATGAAGAAGAATTCAATTTAAAGATAGCTTCACACATGGCATTCACTGGAAGGAAGTAATATTCAATTCGAATTCATCTTCACACATGGCCTTTTATAGGAAGAAAGTAAAGTTCAATTTGAACTCTTCTACCTAAAGGATAATATTAAATAATAGAACTCTAGAGTTTTCCAAAAACTGACTTTAATTACAGTATAAATTGCTCACAAGCAGTCTATACAGAGTGCTACACAGACTTTACATACAAGACTACTTTTACCTTAATTCTGATTGGTCCATACTACTTTTGATCATCAAAATTACTAAATCATCTCTTTGAATAAGTCTATACATCCTACAATTAAAAGGAAATTTCCCATATTCTACTTATCATTTTTCTATACTTTTCTGCTACCTAAATTTTCCTGAATAGAATTTCAAAGTTGATCCGTATAAAATTCATAGAAATTCTATTCTGAAGCTTTCTGTCACAAAGTATTTTGGTAATTTGCCATCAAAGGATACTTTGTAATTTCATCAGGTTTTCACAAAGTATCTAAGGGTGTCTTGGTAATTTTAGCCTCAAGGGTATTATTGTAATTTGCACTCTAGGGGCATGATTATAATTTTCCAAAATATCCAAGTGTATTTTTGTAATTTCAACCTTAAAATATCTTACCAAAATATCTAAGGGCATTTTTGTAATTTCTGTTTTATGGGAAGGGCAATATGGTCATTCTTCCTCAAACATTTTTGTAATGTCTCTAATTAATATTTCACCCAAATAATTTAAATATAGGCCATCAAATCTCTCATAACCTAATACTCACATCAATAGTTGTGCAAGAATAATTCATATAATATTTTGACCATAATTTTTGAAATTTCAGGGTGTTACAAATAACATGTTGATTATGATACTCTTGAAGTATAAAGTTGAAATGTATGTTTGTGTATGAATAGCTAATTAGGGTAAATTCCTAATTAGAAAGGAAATGAAAGACTAGATATGTAAATTCACTTTTAAGGAGCTTAACTAGAAAGGTTTTGATAAGGTTAATTAAGTTAGTCTATTATTAGCAAATCCATGATTAGTTAAATAAATATTGTTTTAATAGAGGCTAGATGAATGTCGATAAGGGGTAAATATAAGAATTATAAGAAATTCTGATTTAAGTTTCAAATTGATTGGTTGAAGATATATACATGATGAGAAATTGCGTATTTAAAATTTATGAAAAATCTAGTAAAATTTTGAGGGCAAAGTTTTTTTAAAAGGAGGGGTGAATCGTAACATCCTAAAAATTTAAATATGTTAGTTAGAGATAAATAAAAAAATTACAGAAATGCCCTATCACGAACAAGGCCGGGTTGCCCTATCACGAACAAGACCGGGTTGCAAAAAGGCTATCAAAACATCCCGGATAGAGACTATCTTCCTAAGACCAGACTGACCGGGCTTCTCTCTCAAGCTATCAATACATTCTAGATAAACTATCTTCTTAAGACCGGGCTGGTCGGGCTTCTCTTTCAAGCTATCAATACATTCTGGATAAACTATCTTCTTAAGGTTGAGCTGGCGGGCTTCTCTCTCAAGCTATCAATACATTCTGGATAAACTATTTTCTTAAGACCGGGCTGGTCAGGCATCTCTCTCAAGCTATCAATGCATTCTGAATAAACTATCTTCTTAAGACAGGACATCTGGCAAAGGATTGTCGTAGTCATAATAATGTTCAATGTTTTGGATGTGGAAGATTTTTTACCATGAATGCAACAGAGGCATCTCAATCCGAAAATCTCATCGAGGGTAAGTACATAATTAAAGATAAAATTTTAACTGTATTATATGATCCAGGTGCTACTCAGTCTTTCATTTCTTATGACACTACTATACAATTAGGGTTACCTTTATCTCAATTACCTTATGATCTTTTAGTTTCCACCCCTACAAATAAACCTATTACTACTAGTCAAATCTGTCTTAATTGTAATTTTCAAATTAGTCATAAATCTTTTTCTGTAAATTTTGATTTGTCTTTCTTTGACTGGATTTAGTGTAATTTTGGGTATGGATTGGCTTGCAGCTAACCATGTGTTATTGGACTGTTCAAATAAAACCATTGTTTTACCCTCCAAAATTTCAAGAAACAGTCAAACCCAGTGTCTGTATTTGAACTCCATTTTTTCCTGTTCCAGTAAAAATGAAATTCAAGGGTATGTTCTTTTATCATCTAATGTAACTGAGACAACTGATGAACTCTCTAATATACCCGTGGTAAGAGAATATCCAGATGTATTTTCGGATGAAATACCAGGGATACCTCCAAAAAGGGAAATATAATTTTTTATTGACCTAATTCCTGGATCTGGACCAACATCCATGGCACCTTATAGGGTGTCCCCTTTAGAGTTGGGAGAATTGAAAAAGCAAGTAGAGGAGTTGTTGGAACAAAAATTTATTAGACCTAGTGTTTCACCCTAGGGAGCTCCAATTTTGTTAGTGAAAAAGAAAGATGGGGGAATGAGGCTTTGTGTAGACTATAAGCAGCTTAATAAGATAACCATTAAAAATAAAATATCCATTGCCCAGGATAGATGATTTGATGGATCAGCTGAGAGGAGCAAAAGTATTTTCTAAGATTGATCTTAGGTCAGGATATCATCAGATTAGAGTTAAGAATGAAGATATTCCTAAAACTGCATTTAGGACTAGATATAGGCATTATGAGTATTTAGTGATGTCTTTTGGATTAACTAATGCTCCAGTAGTTTTTATGGATTACATGAATAGAATATTTAGGTTTTATCTAGATAAGTTTGTAGTAGTCTTTATAGATGATATACTTGTTTATTCAAATTCAAAAAGAGAGCATGAGAGCATCTTAGGATAGTATTCCAGACCCTTAGAGAAAAGAAGTTGTATACTAAATTATCCAAGTATAAATTTTGGGCAAAGGGAGTGAAATTTTTAGGTCATGTTGTTTCTAAAGAAGGAATTTCAGTAGATCTTAGTAAGATTGAGGCAGTCATGAATGTAACACCCCAAAATTTTAGAACTACAATTATTAAATATTAAAGTAAGTCTTAGGCAAATTGATAGTCTATGTTGGAGTTATTTGGGTGAAATGTTTAAGGAAAAAGACCATATTACCCTTTCCGTAAAATAGAAATGACAAAAATGTCCTTGAGGTCAAAATGACGAAAATACCCCTGGATATTTTATAAAATTACAAAACTGCCCTTAGATATTTTAAGAAAGATATTTTAGAATGAAAATTTACCTAAATGCCCTTGAATATTTTGGAAAAGACAAAAACACCCTTAGATATTTTGAATAGATGTTTTTATAATGGAAATACAAGAATACTCTTAGATAACAGACTATTGGAATAGTTTGTGACAAAAAGCCATAGGTGGAATAAGGCTTTCTTAAGCATCCAAGGGTATAAAAAGAAGAAAACTTCTGTTCCCATCCCTAAGTGTATAGAGTATGCGTAGATGTCAAGTTATGGGGAGGTTGTTTGAATTGCGTGTAATTGAGTGATTCTGAATTTAACCCGAAAACCTAGTTTAGTAAAATCATCATTATAGATTGGTTAACCGTTGGATCTTCTTCAAATTTTAAAGCAAGCTTCCTAACCCATATATCTAACTTTTGGCCGTTGGGATTGTCCAAATAATGTCTAGAACGTGAGAAATTAATTTTTCACTAAGACAGAAAATTCTAGAAAATGGGCTGCTCGCCCAGGCAAGTGGTACAGGCAATTTTTGGTCGCCCGGGCGAGTTAAGGCGGTGCTGAGAACATTATTTAAGCACCCAAGGCACGAAAATGGAGGAATCAATCCTCCGAAAGCTTCCCCAAAGCCTCCCCCACCTCCTCCATCGCCCTTCCACTTTCAAAGAACAAAACCCTAGCGTTTTGAAGCCTCACGTGGGATCTAGGAACTTTAGAAGGAAGTTTATCAAGCTTTTAGGAGGAAAAACAAGGTACGTATGGGGAGGTTTATGATAGACTAAGTTTGAGTATTAATTCTTACTTGATTTCATTAAGCTTTGTTGCTTAGGTGTTTGATGAATTGCCTTAAAGAACTAAAAATTGCTATATGAATGGTATTTTGATTAAGTAACATGATTTTTAGTATTATAAATAATTGTTGAAAAGATAACTTGAATCTAACCTAATTAATGAAAGTTAAAATGATTTACAACCATATGTTTTATGATTATTTTCAAGAAAAATAATTGTTTAGAAGTATA
>PYAF01002908.1:31366-66073 GCA_007407185.1 Glycine tomentella | reverse complement strand
AGGTCTTCAAATTGGATTAAGTGTATCATTTTGGGCTCTTCTTCCTTTAGACTTGGGCTTGTCTCAAGTAAAGTGGTCACCATGAGATTTAGAGCCTCTTTAGCCTTTTTAGCTTTTGATCTTGTCATTGGGCCTCCAAGACCTTGTATGTCCTCCAAGTTTGTTGCTTTGGTCATGTCCCCTCCTAGGTCCTCATCACAGATGAACAGTAGTAGTCGAGCATGGAAGATGAACTGAGGATATGCATGGATGTTGAGTTAAAGATGTGACAAAGATGTTGTAATTTTTATTTTGCTTATGAGATGTATGTGGACTGTTTATTAATGAGCCTGTAATATGGACTATATTATACTCTAAATTATTGATGGAATTTATTATAATTAAATCGTGGAGAGAAAATTCGTTCATGATATAAACGACTAATAGAATTTGCAAGCAAAGCGAAAAGAAATTTTTACGAAATCTATAACTAAGATAATTCTAATACAAAGTGGACACGAGATTTCATCTAAAATCAATCAAGCACGAGAGAGCATAGAGAGGCGTTACAATGAATTGGGAGACCAACCACAGTAACGGAGATTAGGAGTTTTCTAGGACTAGCTGGTTATTATAGGAGGTTTATTAAAGGGTTTTCACAAATAGTTTTACCTCTAACTAACCTGACTAGGAAAAATGTTCCTTTTGTATGGTCACCTGAGTGTGAGATAAGTTTTCTAGAATTAAGAAGATTGACTAGTACTCTAGTGTTAGGTATTGCCAGATCCTCATGGTGCATTTGAAGTGAATTGTGATGCTTCAAAGAAAGGTCTAGGTTGTGTGTTGATGCAAAATGAGAATGTGATAGCATATGCATCTAGACAGTTGAGATCCCATGAACCCAACCCATAATTTAGAGTTAGAAGCTGATGAGAATCCCCTTGCCTTGATACAATTTCAGACCAATTCTAGGTTGTAATTCGCACACCAACAGAGCCAGAATTGTATTGTTAATTTTTATGTATTTCTCGGCCTACAAAACTCGGATTGGACCAATTCCAAAACAAGGTGAAAGAGGACTTTCTGAAATGCAATTTAGACACAAAAAATACCGAAAAAGGATGGGTAAAATGAGAATTATGACAATAAGAAATTCGGGGTGAAATCACAGAACTAGGAATGTGAAAATTTAAACAAGGAACAGAAATGGTGCAAAGGAAGAAGTAGATAGGCGCCACAAACAAATATTTGATAAGCCTTGAGGATCGCCACAAGAATTGAAGAATTCTTGATAAGATCAAATGGTTCAAGGAAGAACCCTAGCAGAGAAATACTCAAGCTAATGATAAAATTCCAATAGCCAAAGATTCCTTCTCTATTCACTTCAGAATTGATTTATACAAATTAGCTCTCATGCATTTGGTAGAAAATGAAAGAAAATTAAAATCTCAACATTGTAAGAATAACTAAAAATGCCTTAGTGGTTAAATCAGACATAACTAAGCTTGAGGTCCAGGTCTCAAAACTAGTTACAAGCACTTTATTACTATTATTTTTTTATTAAATGCCAAAGTCAATAATTGCTTTTATTATCACTCCAAGCAAGCAATACAATTGAGTAGTAGTCCACTCATGCAGCCCTCTAGATTTTGGGTCCCTCATGCAATTGGATTACCCTCAAATTAGCCATTATATGTTGCAAAGCTTCTTGGGTTTTTTTAGCTCTTGCTCTTGTCATGGGCCCTCCTATGCCTTGTATTAGGTCTTGGTCTTGGGGTTGGTCTTTGATGTCGGGTTGGCCTTTGATGTCCTCATCAGAAGTAGTAGTTTTTGCCTTAAAGATCTGGAGACATTATTTGTATGGAGTAAGATTTGAGGTCTTTTCAGATCATAAGAGTCTTAAGTATATCTCTTTGACCGAAAAGAGTTGAATATGAGACAGAGAAGATATGTTGAATTTTTTAAGGATTATGACTTTGAGTTAAAATATCATCCAGGAAAGGCAAATGTAGTAGCTAATGCTTTAAGTAGGAAATCTCTGCATGTATCTAGGATGATGATCAAGGAAATGGAATTAATAGAAAATTTCAAAAATCTTAATTTAGGATTTTCTATTAATTCTAAAAGCATCATTTTGAGTCAAATACAAATAACTAGTGATTTCAAAAAGCGCATTAGGCTAGGACAGCAGAGAGATTAAGATTTTTAACAAATTTTAACTCAAGTCCAAGAATGAAAATTGCAAGATTTTGATATGAATAATGATGGGTTGTGGACTTATCAAAAGAGAATGTGTACCCAAGATTGATGGATTAAGAGATAAAATTTTGAGTGAAGCTCACAAAAGTAATTTTACAATGCATCCTGGAGTTACTAAGATGAATCAAGATTTGAGGAAAATGTTTTGGTGGCCTGGCATGAAAAAGGATATTGCAGAATTTGTAGGAAAATGCTTACTATATCAAAAGGTAAAAATAGAACATCAGAAACCTTCTGACACTTTGCAACCTTTAGAAATTCCTAAGTGGAAGTGGGAGAGTGTATCTATGGATTTTGTGGTAGGATTACCTAGGATTGTTTCTGGTCACCACTTAATTTTGGTCATTGCAGATAGACTTACTAAGTCAGCTCATTTTATACCTATTAGGATTTCTTATTCCTTAGAGAGGTTAGCTCAATTATATATACAAGAAATAGTTAGATTACATGGTGTACCTTCCACCTTGATTTCTAATAGAGACCTCCGTTTTACTTCTAGGTTTTGGGGAGCATTACAAAAAGCATTTGGGCCCAAGTTATGCTTAAGTACTGCTTATCATCCCCAAATGGATGGACAAACAGAAAGAACCATACAAACCCTAGAAGACATGTTGAGAGCTTGTGCGATAGACCAACAGGGTTCTTGGGAGAAAAAATACCATTAGCAGAGTTTGCTTATAATAATAGTTATCATACAAGCATAGGAATGGCTCCATTTGAAGCTCTGTATGGTAGGAAATGTCAATCTCGTTTATATTGGTATGAATCTGGGGAAGCGAGTCTTTTGGGTCCAGACTTGGTAACTCAAATCACAGAGCAAATCAAGAAGATTAGAGAGAAATTGGTAATAGCTCAGAATAGACAAAAATATTATGCTGATAAAAGAAAAAAACCTCTAGAATTTCAAGAAGGAGAACATGTTTTTCTTAAAGTTACTCCAATTACTAGAATAGGACGAGCAATGAAGGTCAAAAAGTTGAGTCCTCGTTTCATTGGTCCTTTCCAAATTTTGAAAAGAATAGGTACAGTAGCTTATCAAATAGCTTTACCACCAAATCTTTCCAACCTTCATAATGTTTTTAATGTATCTCAACTCCATAAATATATTTCTGACCCGAGTCATGTTCTTGAGTTTGAATCAATACAATTAAAAGAAAATTTAACTATGAGCTTATCCCCGATAAGAATGTTGGATAGAGAAATAAAGTAATTAAGAAATAAGTCTGTATCATTGGTAAAAGTAGCATGAGGACAAGGACGTTTGGAAGAACATACTTGGGAATTAAAATCAGAGATGAGGAAGAAGTACTTGGATTTGTTTATAGGTATTTACAAATTTTGAGGGCAAAATTTTCTTTTAAGAGGGGGTTAAATGTAACATCCTTAAAAAATTATATTATGAATTATATTTATGATTTAATTATGGATGTAGGATGAAAATTTTTGGACTAGTAGATTGGTACAAAATAAACAATGAATGAACATGTGCTGTGAAACATTTTTTTTAGAAAAATCTAGTCTTGGCAATTTGTAACTCCTAAAAAAGGCACAAAGGCTAGAAGATTCAACCCCAAATTTGGACCTATCAGAAGGGGATGAATACTCCCAAGGCATCTACGTGCAACAGTCCATAGAATAAGCATGGCTAAGTGAACTAATAGAAAGAAAATTTGGTAAACCAAAGTCAAGGTGAAGTCAATGAATAAAGAGAATAAGACAAGCTAAGTCCAAGCTTCTTGAATAATCTTTTTAGGGCTATCCATGTGCAGCTAATCAAGCTTTAGGAAGCATGTCCACATGCACATATGCCATTAATGGAGGGAATATTGGTAATGATGATTAGATAAGGAGAATCTAGATATTTTCTTAGTTTATAATGACTTAGTTAACCTAGAACTTAAGATTTTCAATTGGTATCAACAACTAGTTTTTGAGATTTATTCAAGATCACTATCTTTTATAAAGAAAAATATACCACTCATTACTTTCAAAGAGGGTGCCTCCCTAAATCATCCACCGATGTTTGAGGGAGAGCATTTTAGCTTTTGCAAAAATAAAATGCAGATTTTCATTCAGTCCAACGATCCCGGTGCATGGAATGCTATAGTAAAAGGTCTTTTGGTCCCGATGAAAACTGTTGATAATAAATTATTTCCAAAGAATAGGATGAAATGATAGATGCTGAAAAAAGAATAGTGCAATATGATTTTAAGGCTAAAAATATGATCACCTCTACACTTTCTTCTGATGAGTTTTTCAGGACTGTTAGGTGCCAAAGTGCTAAGGAGATGTGGGAAATGTTAGAGGTTACTCATGAAGGTATAAATGATGTACGAAGATCAAGGAAGTATGCCTTGATTCATGCGTATGAGATGTTTGTGATGAACTCCACAGAAACCATATCTAAGATGCAAACAAGGTTCACTCACATAGTGAATCATCTTCTTGGTCTTGGAAAGACTATTGATGCTGAAGAGTTAAACATCAAAATTCTGAAATATCTTACAAGATCATAGCAACCAAAGGTTACAACTATCAAAGAATCAAAAGACCTCTCCAAGATGTCTATGGCTGAACTTTTCGGTAAGCTACTTGAATAAGAGTTAGAAATGTCTCAATTAACACATTCTGAGAATGCAGATAAAAAACAAAAGAGTATAGCTTTAAAAGCTGAATCATCAAATGTGGAGATACAAGAAGATTCAAGTGATGAAGATGAAAGTGATGAAAACTTGAACCTAATAGTGTAGAAATTCAGCAAGTTTATGAAGAAAAACAAAAACAAAAAGTTGTCAAAGTTCAACAGCAAAAAGGACAACAACAACAACAACAACAAATCCACCAACTTCACATGCTTTGAATGTGGTAAGCCTGGCCACATTAAATTTGATTGTCCAATTTTTCTGAAGAAGCAACAAGGTGAAAGGAGGATAAAGAAAGAATGAAAGCCAAAGAAGGCATATATTGCTTGGGAAGATAATGAATCAACAACATTCGGATCAGCTAATGAGAATGAAGAAGAAGCAAATGTTTATCTCACTTTAACTATAAGTGATGATGAAGAATTCTCTAGTGTTGAATCTGAGATAAATTCTGCATATGATCAAATTGTTGATGCTTTTCATGATATGCATGATGAGGCTCAAAGGCTAGCAAAATCAAATAATAAGCTAAAAGGAGATCTAAGATGGGACATCACCAAACTTGCAGAAATGCAAAGTGAACTTTGTAAATTGAAAAAAGAAAATAAAAAACTTCTTTCAAGTTACAAGGCCAATGAGTGTATATGTCCCTCTTCCTCTTCTAAGGTAGAAAAATGCAAAGTGCTACAAGAAGAGTTTGATGATTTCAAAAGAAGTCAAGGAGAAAAGTACATGTTACTACTTTCTAAAAATAGCTACTTGATTGATCTTTTGAAAAAGCTTTATAAAGGAAAATGCAACTTAGCTGAAATATTAAGTGTGCAAAAATATGCCGGAGATACTTCAAGCTTGGGTTACAAAAAAGGTTCAAAACCTATTGGAAAAACATTTTTGTACCACCAAAATAGAAGAATCAAAGGAGCTTTTATAAATCAAAGTTAATCAAAATACTTTGGAAAATCATCAAAAGCTGTAACTTATAACTATTGCATGAAGAGAGGGCATACATCTCATAAGTGTTTTGCTAGAAAATATTATCTTCCTAATGGAGAATGCATATGGGTGCCAAAGAAAAAGAAAATAGCTAATCCTTATGGACCAAACCTTAATTGGGTACCTTTATTTGTCACTTGATTTGAATTTTGCAGGTGTGTCTTAGAGCAAAATCATCATTATGGTATCTTGATATCAGCTTCTCTAGACACATGACAGGTGACATATCCATGCTTGCAAATGTCAAACTAAAAGATGGAGGATTTGTCACTTTTGGTGACAATAAAAAAGGAAAAATAGTTGGAGAAGGAAACATAGGAGACAGCCTTAAGACTATGATTAGAAATGTTCTATATGTTGAAGGATTGAAACATAACCTCCTAAGCATAAGCCAACTATATGATAAAGGGTTCAATGTTTCCTTCAACAATAATTGTTTTTTGATCTGTGATAGTCAAAATGGTAAGGTTATACATGTTGGTAAAAGAAAGGGTAACATATATGTACTTTCCATGGAGCATGCATTCATTAACAACACTAGTTGCCTAATCAGTAAAACTAATGATACATGGTTATGGCATAGGAGGGCAAGTCACTTAAACATGCATCATATGAATAAGCTCATAAGAAAAGACTTAGTCATTGGCTTACTTAAGCTAAAATTCAAGAAGGATAAAATATGTAATGCTTGTCAAAAGGGGAAACAAACAAAAAATTCTTTTCAAAGCAAAAAATGTTGTTTCTACTGAATTATTGCATATGGATTTATTTGGTCCTTCTAGAACCATGAGCTTAGGGGTTAATTACTATGGGCTTGTTATTATTGATGATTACTCTAGATACACATGGACTTTGTTTATAAGATCCAAGAATGATGCATTCACAACATTTAGAAAATTAGCCAAGACTATTCAAAATGAAAAGGCTTGTAATATTGTTTCAATAAGAAGTGATCATGGTGGTGAATTCCAAAATGAAAATTTTGAAAATTTCTGTGAAGAATATGGAATCAACCACAATTTTTTTGTTCCAAGAATACCTCGACAAAATGGTGTTGTGGAAAGGAAAAACAGATCCCTTGAAGAAGGTGCTAGAACTCTTCTTAGTGAAACAAATTTGCCAAAACATTTTTTGGCTGATGCAGTGAGTACTGTTTGCTACACCTTGAATAGACTACTCATAAGGCCTCTTTTGAAGAAAACCCCTTATGAACTGTACAAAGGAAGGAAGCCAAAAATTTCACACTTAAGAGCATTTGGCTGCAAATGTTTTGTTTTAAATAATGGTAAAGATTTTCTTGGCAAAATTGATGCTAAAGCTGATGAAGGTATCTTTCTTGATTATTCTTTACAAAGCAAAGCATATAGAATCTTTAACAGAAGAACATTATGTGTAGAAGAATCAGTGCATGTTATATGTGATGAGTCTAACATCTCTAATAGGAAAAAGATTGTGATAATGATGCAAGACCATTAGAAGATGTTATGCAATTTAATGAAAAGCTTAAACTTGATTCAAATGATAAATAGTCAACACCTATACAAGAGCACAAGGATTGGAGAACTACTAAAGATCTTTCCCTTGTCACTATTATTGGGGAAGTATCAAAGGGAGTTTCTACTATATCCTCTTTAAGAAATCTTTGCTATACAATGGCATTTGTTTCACAAGTTGAACCAAAAAACATTGACCAAGCTTACTTGATGAACATTGGATGATGGCCATGCATGATGAATTAAATCGATTTAACAGAAATAAAGTTTGGGAATTAGTTCCTAGACCCTCTTCTCACAAACCTATTGGCACCAAGTGAGTTTTTAGAAACAAACTTGATGAAAGTGGTATCATCATAAGGAACAAGGCCAGATTGGTTGCTAAAGGTTACAACCAAGAGGAAGGCATTGATTATGATGAAACATATGCTCCAGTCGCTAGATTGGAGGCCATTAGGTTGCTGCTAGCTTATGCATGTTTAATAGGTTTTAAATTGTTTCAAATGGATGTTAAAAGTGCATTTTTAAATGGCTATATAGAGGAAGATATATATATTTACTAACCTCCTGGATTTATTGACTTTCAACATCCTAATTCTGTTTTCAAACTGAGAAAAACATTGAATGGTTTGAAACAAGCTCCAAGGTCTTGGTATGAAAAATTGAGCAAATTTTTTATTCACCAATCTTTCATAAGAGGACAAGTGGACAAAACATTGTTCATCAAGAAAAGAGGCAATGATATTTTGTTAGTTCAAATTTATGTAGATGATATAATATGTGGTTCATCTAATCAGTCTATGTGCAAAGAATTTTCTATCTCTATGCAGAGTGAGTTTGAGATGTCTATGATGGGAGAATTGACATTCTTTCTTGGGTGCAAATTGGATAGGAAGAGCACTAGTGGTACATGCCACTTGTTGGGAAGCTCTCTGATTTCTTGGCATTGCAAGAAACAATCCTGTGTAGCCCTTTCTACTATTGAAGCTGAATATATTTATGCTGGAAACTGTTGTGTACAAAGTCTCTGGTTGAAGCAACAACTACAAGACTTTGGTGTTGAGCGACAAGAAATTCCCTTGCTGTGTGACAACACAAGTGCCATCAACATATCTAAAAATCCAGTAATGCACTCAAGGACCAAAAACATTGAGATCAGACATCACTTTCTCAGAGATCACATTCAAAAGGGTAATATCAAAATTGAGTTTGTTGAAACAAATAATCAACTAGCTGGTATTTTCACTAAACCCTTAGCAAGAGATAGATTCTATACACTTAGAAATATGTTAGGAATTTTTGATAAATCTAATATATCATAGTTTGCTTGTTATGTGATTATCTGTATGATATTACATGTCATCTAGCAAAATCATCACATGTGCTAAAAATCCGAAGTTGAATGCATATCTACTGTTCATTCTGCATAATGCCCTGGTTTAATCGATTATCCCTTGGAATAATCAATTATTTGATGATTAACCTTGATTTATTAGAGTCATTTTATGTGATATATAATTGATTACACTATCGAAATAATCGATTACACTTCATAATAATTGAATTCTGATTTATGTTTCCCTCTATCTTAATCAATTACACTAATGAAATAAATGATTACAGTTCAAAGGAAGCCCTTCTCTGATTCAAATACTCTTTGTTTTAATCGATTACACTAACGAAATAATCGATTACAACTCACTAAAAACTCTCCTCTGATTCAAATGTTATTTGTCTTAATCGATTCACTGAATAATCGATTACTGGTTCGTTATTTGTCTTTATGAAGAACGAAATAATCCATTACGTTGCTTCAATAATCGATTACTTATGGCGGTTTCTGAAACTCTGTACATTTTTTGAAAATCTAAATTGTTATATCTCATTTAAAATTCAAAATTTGAATCTGTAACTGAGGAGTTATGGCCTAGGAACGTGTGAAAACAGTTACAAAATTTAAAATTCAAACTTGAGCACAAAATTTTTCTATAAATTCATATTTTCTAAAGAGAGAAATTCACACCTAAATTCCTTTTCTCTTCAAGCTTGCTCATTGAGTTTTCTAAGCCTTCTTTCATTCTTCTTCTAGCCCAGATTTTGAAACACCTTTCCTACATCATGTCTACCTCTAAAAGAGTCAAATTTGGAAAAAGAAAGGCTGGATAGCCATCCAAATCCTCAGGGAACAGATTGAATTCATGGTTCCTTGAAGAGAAGGATATAATGACCTATACCCAGTTCAATGCCACCAAACTTATCATGCCTCCTAAATATCCAAACCTTGACTGGTTTGTCAAAGAAGGATTTCAATTCCTTGACCTTCTTGAAATTCAGGAATTGAAGAAAGTTGTAGAGCTTAAGGGTACCTTTTACCCTGAGTTGGTGAAGGTGTTTTACACCTGTATGAAGGCAAGCATGGATGGGGTAATTTGCTCTCAAGTGAAGGGTGTTCCCATGGTTATTGATGATGAGGTTTGGAATGTTGTGGCTGGCATTTCTTCTGAAGGAGTCAGGAAATTTGAAGAAGAAATTGATGGGTATAATAGGATTGACACCTATAGAGGGATGCTTCAAGATCCTCAAGCAAGGCTGAAGCTGAGACTTGGAGTAGGAAGTATGACTTGTGAAGGCAGGCTTCTTCACTATATCATTACTTATATCCTCACTCCTAGATCTACAAATCATGCACAAGCCATTGATGAAAACCTACAACTTGTGTATGGCATCAAGTCCTCTACTCAAATCAACTAGCCACTTGTGTTTGTTGAGACTATGCTAAAGGCAAATAGGTTGATCAGCTATAATTGTCCATATGTTGTATTAATCTCTAGGTTTATTGATTACTTTCATATTGATGTCTCTAATGAGATTGTTGACAATACAATTGATACTATTAGTCTCATCAAAACCAAGCATCTGCAAAAGCTTGGTTTAACAAAAACATCACAAGGGTGGAAAATGGTTGGTCAGCTGCAACAAGCTGAAGGTGCTGCTGAAGTAGAAGAGGATGATGAGGAGGAAGCTGAAGCTGAAGCTGAAGAAGGTGTTGCTTACCAATACTCTCCATTTGAATCACTTATGGTTCAAAAGATAAATGCATTACTCTCTCTTCATCATGAACATATGGCTGAGACTAATTCGTCTTTGGAAGAGATGAAGACTAGGCTAGAAAATATAGAAGCTAGGCTTGTTCTGGATGATTTTGACATACTTATGGTTTACTGAGGTTTTATTTTAGTTTATGTTTGTTTCAATTACTTATGTTATATTTTATGATTAATGTACTGAATTATTTCCATTAAATGACATGAAGTTTACTTTCCTAGTTGATATTCTTCTTACCTCTGTTTATGTATTGATTTTTGTCTTTAATCAGCCAAATTGGGGGGGAAATAATGAAATAATTGATGATTGATTAATGATTAATGTTGATGCTCTGTGCTGCTTTATTCTTTGTTTAACAAATGTACAAATTTCTGAGTAAGGGGGAGCAAATAGTTATGAAATGCATGGATACTTGACAATCAATATATTTGACACTTGTTCTTGGCAAGAGACTAATTTGTTTCAGGTTGATAAACATAATGCTCATTCCTACCTTTCATCCCTCAAGGAAGTTAAAAGCTAAACAAATGATCAATTAAATTTGATTTAAATTTGGCATGTTCAAAGCCAAAAAGGGGGAGATTGTTAGATACAGGGGGAGTTGGGAGTTGGAGCTGCAAGTTTATCAAAGCAAGGGTGAAGTATTTGGTTTGAAGTTTTAGCTTTTTACATGTCCAATCAAATTAAAGGCATTTGTAATTTGTCTAAGTGGTTCAAGTACATTGCCTAGTGATCCTTGCATTGCATTTACATAATTCATATTACATGCATTCATATCTAGTAAATAGGATTAAATGTTTGCATTTTGAAGAAAATCTCATGGCTTATGGTTTTGGAAAAATCAGATTGTGCACTGCTTTAATCGATTATCATTCTTATGTAATCGATTACATGTTTGTGTTTATTTCTGGAAAAGTCGTGTAGAACACTTTAATTGATTACCACTCTTCTATAATCGATTATCAAGTGTATTTTATGAATTAAGCTTGTCTATTTTAATCGATTATCACTCATCTGTAATCGATTACCAAGGCTTATTTGGAAAATCGTCTGTTTGCTTTAATCGATTCCATTCTTATGTAATCAATTACATAGGCTTAATTCTCACCTGAGCTTGTCTGCTTTAATTGATTACTAGTATTCTGTAATCTATTATCAAAGCTTACTTTCACATATCATTGACTGCTTTAATCGATTACATCACGTATTAATCGATCGTATTGTTTGTGAAAGATTTTCCAGAAAGATCAAGAACAAATTAATTGATTATCTTATGGATTAATCGATTACATATGTTAAAATAATCGATTACCTTAACTGATGATTAATTGATTACATTCTGTTAAATCAGTTTTCATTTTAAAGCTTTATGGGTATGCACTTTTAGAAAATTACTACAACAAGTTTAGAATGAACCATTCTTTGAAATTGAGTCTTACAAAGAGTTCTAAGTGCATTTGAAAGAGTAAGAAGCTGATTTACTAAGAGAGACACATCTTGTGTGAGATCAAAAGGTTATTGGCTTTAGAAATGATGTGTTTGTGAGAAAAAGAGTTTCAAGAAAGATAAGTTTGTGCATTGATATTCATACAACTTGGATTGATTGGTAACTTCGTTCATTCAATCAATCATCTGTTAAGGATCACAGGTTGTGTAGTTCTTGAACCTTTTCTTTTAGAATTTTTGTTTACAAATTCTGAGGTGAAAATAATGTAGTTTCTTTCAATCTTTCTAGAGTAGTTTTCTCTAGGGATAAAGATCTGAGTAGGGTTATCAGAATCTTTGTAATTTGTTCTTATAGTGTTTTAGAGTTCAGTTTCTTTATCTAGGGTTGATAAAGATAATTGCTTGTAAAAGAATACTTTTGATTTAGTGAAAACTCTAAATAGTGTTGGTTGGAAGACATTAGACGTAGTCTCCATGTTAGTGAGGTGAACCAGTATAAATTGTTGTGTCTTATTTTCTATTCTGAATATCTTTCATTACTTTTATTTGGGTGATCAATATATAATCAACAAGAAGTAGTTCAGACATTACATGCATTCCTAGGTGTATCTTGATTGAAAGAAAATTTCTGATTTTGATTAAGGGTGATTGAGTGATACGATCCAAGTTTTAATTCCGCAAATTCTTTTAAAGAAAGTTTTTTAAAAGACAAAGTTAACCAATTCAGCCCTCTGGTTATTTGAAGTGTGTTCATTGGATTTTCACCTTCAAGTGATAAAGGTCTATCTTTTCGCATCAAAATTTTTTTTTACCCTCATGTGAGCACACCGTGGTTGGACCAAGGTGCTGCGTTTTTTTTTTTTTTTTTTTTTTACTTTCAACTTAGAATATCTCTTCTCACTTCAAAAGGCTTTTGAAAGCTTTGAAAATTTGAAATGTAGTGATCTATCTTTTCAAATGACTTAACAACTTTATATAGAAAAATTGTTGTTACTGAATTAATTGATTAATACGTCTATGTAATCGATTATTTACTCTTAAGTAATCCATTAATTGTTCATTTAATCGATTAATTTGTTCTTGAGCTTTTCTCGAAAAGATGTATGAACAAAATAATTGATTAATACTTCATGTAATCGATTAATACAGAGTTTTTCCATTTCATAAAGTGCTTAGTAATCGATTACAGATAAATGGTAATTGATTAACACAGACAATACTTGTTCTATGTTTGTACTAAGTAATCGATTACTTAATGCTCGTAATTGATTATTCTGTTCTTCAAGGCTCAAGTAATAGATTACTAATTTGTGGTAATCGATTAAGGCAGTCAAAAAGAGTTTTTCCAAAACTTGAACCCTTGAGCACTTGGCTTTTACACAATCATGAAATCTAAGCTTTTTCACAAACCATGTTCTTTTGTAAAACCATGAATGTAAGCCAATGAATGATGTTTATGCAATGCTACCTCCTGGAAGTGAAGGCAAAGCCTATTGATTCATCTGTTTGCTAACCTACTTGTCGGCTACCCGCACTCTGTAACCAGAATAGGGCTCTGGAGTTCATACCACCCGGCGGTTCAACCATCTATATGATCTATATGATAAGATATCATATGAATAGGCGACTGATCTTCTCCATCAGAGGATCGGACGGAATCTATGAGAGAAGGTTCTCAAACCAATGCGTTTTGCTTTTTGAACAGGGTTCTATGGTCGGTGCACGACCCCTGGATGCCTTCCTTGGGGGCAGAGGTAGTACTTCGAATGGCGAAACAAAGGGTTAAATGTATCATAGGATGAAACTCTCATACATCTAATTATTACAAATGTCTTCAATTGAATGTCATGTTAAAAGCTAAAATTCATCCAAGCTTTAGCATACATCTTGATCCTTCTTCAAACTCCCCTTGTATCTAACAAGATGGTTTTAAAAAAATCGTCTTTAAAAACAAGTGTTCAAAGACAGTTTTGAAAAATCTGTCTTTGAAAACAAGTGTTCCAAGACGGTTTTTCCAAAATCATTTTGAAATTCCTTCTCATTTGCCATTTCGCTTACTGGCTCTTCTCTTTCTCTCTCCTCGGTCACGTCTCTCATTTATTTTTTTTTCAAAATTTGAATCGTAAACCCGTCACCGAGATCGAGAAGGTTTCCCACCACTCCTAGCCTCTTCCGTCTCTCTCCTCTACTACTGTCGTCTCGCATTCCCTCTCAAATGCATCCTCGTAATACAAGGTAAGCTTCCCCTTCCTGGTTCCGTCAATGTCAACGGCACTGTTACCAACCGCAAATGGAATTGGAACATGCGTCGTCACGCCAACCGGGTCTGACTCCGACTTGTCGGGAATCTGGTCGTTGGGTGGTAGGAGCAACTCAGAGGTGGGTCTTCGGGTCCTCCAGAAAGTGAGGGCGAGCCAGATCCAAAAATTGCTGAGGAGGGTGAGGAACTCAAAGCTCAAGTAGTTGAAGGCTTTGGCCTCTAGAGGAGAAACAACGTTCATGATGTGTGTGTGTGTGTGTGTGTGTGTGTGTTCAATTGAATACGCGAGAGAAATGTGG
The DNA here is from genome assembly GCA_007407185.1 of Glycine tomentella. NCBI lineage: Eukaryota > Viridiplantae > Streptophyta > Magnoliopsida > Fabales > Fabaceae > Glycine > Glycine tomentella. The sequence continues at coordinate 51,597 of PYAF01002908.1, read as the reverse complement.
TTACTTGTTATATGCATGCTTTCCTTCAATCATTTTTATTTAAATCATAAAAAACCTTTTTTTTACTCATTAACACCCTTTTCAATGATATTGGGTTACTTGTTATAGCTGTTCTATGGGGCTTGCGCTTCCCGTATATTCCACGTTTTAAGCTATTGAGGGTATATATCTTTGGTAGTTTTGGGTCATTACTTATGAGTTTGAAATGAACTCGTTTGAAGAATTCTCATCGCTTTTTACATCGGTTATTTGACCCTTTCTACGTCGATTCCAGAACCGTCGTTGTATCAGGCGTCGTTGAAAGGTAAGACATTCTACGATGGTTATTGAACCGTCTTAGAATGTCACATTCTAAGACGGTTATTAGCCTAGAACCGTCTTAGAATTCGTTTTTGAATTTTTTTTATTTTTTATTTTTTACAGCATTCTAAGACGGTTATAAGGTACAACTGTCTTAGAATGACGGTTCTTTACATATAACCGTCTTCGAATGTGATTCTAAGACGGTTCTCTACATATAACCAACTTTGAATGTGATACTCTAAGACGGTTACAGGCTACACCCGTCTTAGAATGTCCCATTCAAAATTTATAATGTACTTTCTAAGACGGTTTTCCAAATAACCGTCTTAGAATGTCTTTTTTTATATTAAAAAAATAGCGATTCTAAGACTGTTTTTAAGCAATAACCGTCTTAGAAGTGTATTTTCTAAGACGGTTTTCCAAATAACCTTTTTAGAATGTCGTTTTTTGAAAATAAAAAAAATAGAGGATTCTAAGACGGTTTTTTCGCAAAAATCGTCTTAGAAGTTTACTATAATAATAATAATAATTAATAACAATTCTAGTGGAGCACTTAATAGAGCGGTTATCTGCATCTAAGAGATCTAACACAGTAAAAATGGGTTTTTGAAGGCTATATCGTGGTAGTGTCACTATAACACACAAAAAGACACTACTACTGGCTCAGTTCATTAAAACTTGAAATCCAACTCAACGAAGAAACCTCAAAAAGGAATAATCCTGCCTCGACTCCACGAATAGGGTGTTGAATGCCTCAACAATCTCCATGAGATCCTTAAGAACATCCTTCGCAGGAGCTTCCTTGGATTTGATGTATACTGATCCTAAGGCTGTACAGAGGAGATACCTGATCGCAATCATAAAATTAACAGCATACAAGTAAGAAGCATATTAAACTCGAAAGAATGTACGCTTAACCACTGCAAAACTTCAAAGCATTAAACCCCTCTCACAAGTAAGAAGCATATTAAACTCGAAAGAATGTACACTTAGTTAATAAGATTAGAAATGAACACCAGTCATTAATGGACAAGTGCTTACAATTGCTTAACCAAAAATATTAGCTAACAAAAAAAGATTTCAGCTTCACATAAATTGCATTAAAATATCTAGCTTCAACAAAATATATGCTTTGATAGTTCCCTACCTGAATCAGAATTTGTGCCACATCATCATAGTTAGTGATGTATTCCTCAATCAGATTCTCAATATATGGTGCATTTCTGGAATCATCCTTCATCTACAATCATTTAGACCAAGTCATAATTATAATTAATAAGCATGAAACAACTAGAAATAGAAGATAGCATAGAGGATAGCATCATATGCCTAAAAAAAATATTGAAAGAAACTTTTTTTTTTTTACACCCTCGTTTCTGGGGTTTCAGATTACAGCTTGAATATTGAAATGCAAACCCAAAAGAAAGTAAATTGTGAACTTGCCTTCATGTTAAATAATATAGTGCTTAGCAATAGGAATATTTGCTTTTCCCAAAATCATTGCAATCAAGTCTATTGTGATTTGAAAGAAAGGCCACTCTTTATACTTGGCCTTTAGTTCTTCAGTTTTTCCTTTCTCACAAGCACCTTTCAAGCCTGCTCCAACTCCAAGCCAGGCTGGAAGAACAAACCTGGTTTGAGTCCATGCAAACACCCAAGGAATGGCGCGGAGTTGTCACTTTGCATGCTTGCATGAAATTCCAGAATAGCACCAAATAACAATAGGAGAGGCTGATGTCCCTGATTGTAATTATTTTTAACACCAAATAGCAATAGAAGAGGCTAAAGTTCCAGAAATTTTTTAACAAAAAAGATATTTACTAGAAAAGCTTGAGAGATTGTAAATATTTCTCACTATGACTTAGAATTCTTATTGATGTCCCTGATATGACTTCCAATTAGTAGTACAATGTCATTACTCTAATGTCCTTCCAAGACCAATATGCCTCCTACTTTCATAGTGTTATTATTCAATTAGTTTAACTTTTATCCACAACCAATGGTTTATTGATATTATCCTTCTTTTACTGATCAAAGAATTGAATGTCCCTGTTTTGAGTATTTTCTAACCCAGCGTAAAAAAACCATCAAAACCAGCCTACATCTTAATCTAGGGGTGCTATTTAAATGCAGTCTTAAGTTCCAATTGGACATACAAATAATACAACTACAAATTACAAATTACCAGGAGCACTAGGGTCAAGTACACCAAGCTGGAAATAGAATTTAGATATTTTTTAATTTATGACAGCTAAAAATCACCAAAATATTTTTAACAGGTACCACCAATTTCATTTTTGTAGTAATTTCAAAGAATTTAGATATAATGATATTAAGTGACTTTAGACATGAAAGAATAAAAAGATTAAAAAAATTAATTTGATCCGATGAAAATTCTAGACATAATTCATAAGCGAAGAAACAAACTAATTTAATTAAACATGATATTTTTTCATTTTCAAGCATTAATATATTAAAATATACACCATCATTGGTATGCTTAAATTAATCATGGAAAGTACGCCCCTTAAATTAATATGATATAATAAGCCTGAGATGGATAAAGTTCTTTCAAACGGGTTCAGTACTGATGACATTAAAACATATGTTATTAAAATATATGTAATTAAAACATAATTATATCTAGATGAATTAAAATATATGTAATTAAAACATAAAAATATTACATTTTATTTTATTTAAAAATAACACTTAAATGACATTAAAAATTCAAAACTACTACCTAATGTCTTAATATTATTTTTCTTATGAAAATATACTATTTAATTTTTTTTAATATATTTAGTAATAATTTTTTTTTTTTAACTTTACATCAATCTAAAATATTTATTTAGATAAAATTAAATTATATCTACATTTAACTCAAAATGCAAACAAGCTTTACAGATAGAAATGTCATAGGCAAGGTAGTATATCCCAAGGTAAAATATTAGCAAAATCCTAAGACAAGAACATGAAGTACCTCCAACACAACTCAAAAGCGTGCCATATGCTATTCCAAATGATAAGGCAAGAAAGACTTTCTTAATATACATGATGGTGTGTAGTTTGCATTACTTCACAGTTCACACTGTATATAAAAAAATTGTTGAAGATGAAATTTCTAACGGGAAGCTTTGTACCCTTAACATAAGAAGCTTTGTACCCACAAAATTCGAGGCATAATGGCCCTAAACAAGGCTGTATCCACAGAATAAGAACTTCATGCCACTTCCGTTAACTTGACATAGTAGGTTGAAGTTGATTTATAGTGATCAATTAGTACTTGTAAGTACATGACTAAAATTTAATTAAATGCAATGAAATTTCAATATATACAACCTTTTCTTTTAAAGTAGCAGAGGATCCAGCATTACTCATCTGACAAAGCCCATTTTTATGGATCTCCATATGTAGTTCTGGGGCCTATGAAACATGGTTAACAGCAACTCATCAAAGTGGAAAAGATACAATAGTGAACAAGTTATTTATATATAATAAGGTTAACGGAAATAGTATAAGGAATCTAGAAAGCAGTTGCCCTGAATGCATATGGAAAGAAATCAAATAATAGTAAAGTTGCTCTACCAGTAAGATTTATTTATCAAGCATGTGAATAAAGGTTGTTGAATGTGAAATCACAACCATCCACAAGAAAACACAAGGCTTTATGTACTTGGAGAGTATCACGACAATAAGTAACTACAAATTTATTAAAAATAAATGGAGTTGATACTTGAAATCAATTTTCTTTTCAGAAAATAATCAGATTTTTTATATATATTTTGAAAAATAGCCTTTTAAAAATAGGCTTTGTGTTGCAGATTGCAGAGTCAACAAAATGAATGCAGGGGCCTACTCAATGAATTTAAAAGTAGCATTGGTAAAACTTTCAGGAAAACTAGACAGCATATGCTAAAGTATATGCCAATCACTGTAAACATGATCAGTTAAAATTGTTATACATCAACTTCTATGCAGGTGGTTCTTGCTTTTATTAAAATACTGCATTAAATATGGATTTAGTATCAAATTGAAGTATTGTTTTGCCAAAATTAAAAATGACTGACACACTAGGCTAGATACCATATCCCACACTTTGTCAGATCCTATCTAAGTAACTTTCCTCTATCCTTAGTTAATTGCTAAGAATAGCTTAGAGCCTTAATCATTACATAGATGAATCAATAGAATGCATAAAAATGTGTTGTTTTTATGCTATTAAAAACTAAGGTAGAGTTTCACCTTCTTTTTTTTTTTTTTTTTTTACCTTTTCTAGAGATAACTAACAGCCAGAGATAACAGCAAATAGAAAACGGACTAAGATATATGAATTAAGTAAAATAAATTCAATAGGAACCAGAAGAAATGACCTTAAAGGCCTTTGTTGGCTGCTCTCAACCTTACCTTTACAACTATGGTATTAAGACCTCATACTGCAAGGCATGATACAAGGGAAAAACTCATCATCACTCATCATCAAGAAAAAAATTGCTAGCCAAGCCTACGGATAAGTGACAGAAATGAAGTTGCAGCTGTCTTAGATGCTGCCAATCACAACAGAAAAAACAAGGACTGATATCATAGCATACCTACAACATACATTTCATAATGATGTATCACAGCACACCTACAACCAAGGACTGATATCATAGCACACCTACAACACCTGTTTCATATTCATTCCAGTGAGTCACTCACATGATGAATAAAACAACTGAGTGATGAAGGTCATTAATTAATCAACTGTAAACAAAAGCAAAATTAGATACAGTTTTAAATAACTTGAATAAAATTGCAAAATGGAAGAAATAAACCATAACTCAAGTGAGATTTCTAACAAAAGCAATAAACTAATTTTTAGCCATATAAAAAATGAGCATAAAAAGTAAGAAGAGTACATACATAGCAGCAATGGCAGCAATCAATCCGAAAAAAGAGGCTCCAAAGCCTATGCCACCAAGTTTGATGGCATGATGGGCGAGTATATTAGCAACTAGACTTAGGTCCCTGAAATCTGAGTTGCAAATGTTACAGGGACTCTTATGAGTATGATAAGGAAACGCCACGTGGAGATTAATGGTTTACCAATAATTAAGACAGATATAGATGCTTTTATAATTCATGACAATGGCATGTGTATATTTCATGCATGTATGTATGAAGGCTAAAACCAAATCCCGAATCTTCCTTGCAAAATATTGTTACTGTATATACGACCATAAAATTATTTTGTTTAGCGAGGATGAGAAGAGATTATAATACAATACAAAATAAGAGAGAAAACAAACATAGGTGTGAAGTTTGTGTTGAAAATGCTTAAGATTTAAATACTCTTATATTTCTGCTAATTTATAGCATACACAAATGGATAACACCAAGTCTGTGTCCATCAATTGGAAAAGCCAAAACAAATGCAGATGTATACATGTTATATTGCAAAAAGCTTACCCCAAAAGAAGGCCCTGTAGTCAACAGGAGCACCACCCTTGTCACTGAAATCACCACCAGGTCCGCGTGGACCCCTGTTCAAAACAATCACATTTGAATATTTGATCAAACACAGAAACATCATAGTGAAAAAGTAAAAGAAATGAGGAAGAATGTTAAAATTACCTTCCATGTAAAAAAGTGAAATGCAAAGAAAGCAAAGTGGGGTACTCAAAGAAATACCACCCGGTTTATCTTATACACTGTTGGGAAAAGAGCCAAGTTCTATTCAAATCTGATGTCTTTCTCATTGTTTAGACATTGGAATACAACTATATTACAGCCATTCCAAGTTCTTAACCTATGTTAAATTAAAGATAAATGTGTATGGAAAACAGATAAAAATTGATCAACAATGATGTGACAAAATATTATATATCATTAACCAGCGTGAAACTAGTAAAAGAATTTGGTTGTTGGGTTTTCATATCATCGTTTTCCGATGGAACGGAATGCAATTATACATTAATTACACATGTAGATATATGGAAAATACTGATTACAACAAATCAAAAATATTATTTCATGTAAACAATTTTACCAAATTGTAATCGTAATAGAATAACTACACAAAACTACCAAGGCCAAAAGTAAACGGAAGAAAAAACTTTAATTGAAAAAGGGGAAAGAAACAATTTAACAGAACTAGGACTCCGTATACATTCTTTCCTGTTTGTTGCCGCTGTTTTGATTCATATGGCGTTCTCGTAGATGTGGACCTCCAAGGATATTATTGTAGTTTAGCAATTTCAGTACTTTACTGTTTGTAATCAACTAGCGAGATGTCTCGTAAAGCTTTTATTATTTTAAATAGTAATTATAAAGTGTTCTGTTGATGAAAAATAGAGATGTCCAGCAAGATTTGCCAGATATTTTATATTGGATCAAACTCGCTCTCTCTGAAGGTATTTATGAAGATTGAATACCTCAGGGAAGAAGATCACTATGCTTGTATAAATGACACCAATGGCGTGAGGTGTGTGCACAGTATAAATGAAAAAGAGAGAATAGATTCTGTGTGTACCTTTTTCCATGGAGGACGTCCCTATTTATAGCCTTGAGAATACTGACCTGAGTTAGTTGAGTAGTGAGCCTCATCCATTATATGTATTCGAAGATTGACTGGATAGTGAGTTTAGTGGCTATAGTGTTATCTCCACTACCTTAGGCGGTAAGGAACACGTGTAGATGAGGTTGTTTAAGTGGAGTTGACCGTTTCTTGATGAGCTTTATGCAATTTGGGCTCACGGGGAATTCCGTAACAGATGCCCCCAGCCCGGTTGGTCAGCATCCTGATCAGTCGGGATGTATTAGTTTGAATTGGGTAACTTAGTTCTTCAATGCCTTTTCACGCTCGATGATCGATAATCCTAGGCCGGGGTATTCTGTATGTCAAGGCCCTAGGATAGCTGGGGTGTATTCTATGTTGAATTTCCTGTACATCATATTTGATCGTCATCCAGGTTTCGGGGTTTATCTGTTTTAACGACAAGTTTTTCCCATAACCCGGATTATTATGAGAGAAGACACACACCTTTAGATTTTTGATAAATGAACTCAAAACACTTTAAGTTCTCTTCAATGAAATCGGACATAATTTCGAAATTCATTTTCATATGAACTCAAACACTTTTAGAGTTCTATTCAATGAAATCAGACATAATTCCAAAATTCATTTTCACATTAACATATGAACTCAAACACTTTTAGAGTACTATTCAATGAAATCGGACATAATTCCGAAATTCATTTTCACATTAACATATGAACTCAAACATTTTTAGAGCTTTACACATTAACATATGAACTCAAACATTTTTAGAGTTCTATTCTGGCCAAAGTCAGAAATATCTCATGTAGAGTCTGCTTGAATATTCATCTGGTTTTAAAAACCAGGTATTATATTATGTGAAGGTTTTCTCCACATTACATTCCAGCTCGTACTACGAGAATTCAATCCGGACCAAGGGCAATCTGTCACATGTTCAATCTCAGTTTTTCACCAAGACCTTAAACATTTCAACCTGATCAAGGTCATCATGACGGTTCACCTTCTTAGCCCAGAATACAACTTTGATCATCATATACATGAAGATTTATTTTAATACCCTCATTTTATCATTAGCTGAAGGTTTTAACCTGCTCGAGTTTTACCCTTAAGCAATCAATTCTTGAGTTTTTAACCCTCTCTTGGGCTTTACCCTCAAGGTCTCTTACAACTTAATCATTTTTATCCCGGAGGACCGGCACACCATTTATATCCCGGAGGGCCGGCATACCATTTATATTCCGGAGGACTGGTACACCATTTATATCCCGGAGGACCGGCATGCAACACCTCGTTTTACTATCTTGTATTTTATTGATTTTGAATGGAATTTCTTTTCCACTTGCTTTAGAATTATCTAGTTATAAATTTCACGGAAAATTCTTTTCTTCTTGCTTAGAATAATTCATACAAAAGGTACTAACCATCAATATCATAAACGAGTTCTTCCTCGGCATATGTTCTTTTGAAGTCCAAAATAAAATATAATCCATAATACAGTCCAAAATAATAAAATGCAGACCGTTTCTTAGCTCTATTACATAATACATATCACCAAACAAAATAGTTGTCACAAAATATCATCCCAATATCTTCCACACAATCCATCTGCTTGCCATGCTTGTATTGTTGCTCTGCTCGCACAAATAAATTGGGGTCATTGCAGGTGCCAACCACAGACACAAAGTACAGGGTAAGTTCATGATAAACATAATTTAAGTCACAAAATATATACAAAAAGTCATCACAGTATATATATATAGACAGTCATCCCAATATATACAGAAAGTCATCACAATATATATACAGAAAGTTATAATAACATCCTCAAAATATGATGCATGCTTATCTTCTTATATTAACACGGTCTAGCCCCCGCCAGGCAAAATATCAAAATAACACAGTCTAGCCCTCGCCAGGCAAGATATCAAAATAACACGGACTAGCCCCCGCCAGGCAAGATATCAAAATAACACGGACTAGCCCCCGCCAGGCAAGATATCAAAATAACACCACTTCTCAATTACTGTCTCACATGTTTTACTCAAAAACTCAACATCAATCAAGTGCAGAACTCAGCGTATTACTCATGTACAAAATCTTAGTTCTATTACTCATGTACAAAAACTTAACATAGCATCCATGTACATCAATTCATAGAAACACATGAAGTTCATAGAGATTTATAAAACACTTAGCAACACGTGGACTTCATAGAAACACTTTGCAATACATGAATAAAACACACTCAAACAATTTATCAAACACATGGTGTGCAAGCTTGGTTTTTCATAGAAATACATAAGATTCAAACATAAGCAATACTTCAATTATATTTACAATAAACTTCCCTATACGTACCTTGTTTTTCTTCTTAAAAGCTTGATAAACTTCTTTCTAAAGCTCCTAGATTTCACGTGAGGCTTCAAGATGGTGGATTTTATATTTTGCTTTTATTCTTTGAAAGTGAAAGGGTGAAAAGGATGTAGGTTTGGAAAATGAAAAGATGAAAGGAATATGAAGTGGTTTTGCACGTGAACTTCACTTAGAAAAGCTTGGTATTTTCGGTCCCCTTCCCCTTTATATAGGGTTGGCCAAATGATTTTAAAATGACTTTCTACCAAAAAATCTCCTAGGTCATTATGACCTTGCTTTCCAAGTGGCTACATCTTAAAGGCTATTGATTTTTCCTCCATCCAAGTGTCCTATTTCTTGAAGATTCTAAATCATTCTCCTTCTTGTTTTTCACGTGGAGTGGCTAAGCTTTTAGGAAAAAAATCTTCACTTCCTTCTTGTATTTTCGTAGTATAGCTTGCTAAGGAAGATTTTTATGTTTTCCTTTCATTCTTAGGTTTATCCCAATACCCGTTTTAGTAAAATACTAATTTTGGATTCGTTAACCGTTGGATCTCTTTAAAATTTTAAAGGTACACTACTATCCCATATATCTAACTTTGGACGGTTGGGATTGTTGAAATAATGTCTAGAGCTGTCCACGTATTCTACCAAAGGAGACAAGAGAAGATTTGCTTCAAAAAATCTTCTTAAGCTAATCCTACACCATACAAGTGTCTTGACACTTGTTTCCATCCCATGGCTCCCTTTACAAGTGGCTTATCTTGAAAGTTCTTGCCCCTTCTACTTCATTTATTCACGTGGACTTGCAAGCTTAGGGGAAAGAATGTAATTTTTCTTTAAGACCTCAACGTTGTCACTTTGTAAATTTCATAAAAATTTTATTCGAAGGTGCCTTGTCACAAAATATCTTAATAATCTACTATCTAAGAGTATTCTTGTAATTTCATCAGGTTCTCACAGAATCCCTAAGAATATTTGATCATTTCTAGCCTGAAGGGTATTATGGTAAATTCATCCTTCATCCTAGAGGCATAATTGTCATATCTACTAAAAATATCTAAGGGTGTTCTTGTCATTTCCAAAATATCCAAGGACATTTATGTAAGTTTTCATCTTAAAATATCTTTCTAAAATATCTAAGGGCACTTTTGTAATTCTCAAAATATTCAAGGGCATTATCATCCTTTTACCTTCAAGGGCATTTTTGTCATTTCTAATTTACGGTAAGGGCAATATGGTTATTTTTCTTTAAATATTTCCGTAATATCTCCAATTGATATTTCACTCTAATCTTTGAAATATAGAGTATCAAATCCTAATATGTGCATTAATAGTTATGCAAGAATAATTCATATAATGCTTTGGCTATAGTTATGAAAATTTTGGGGTGTTACACTTCTCCCCTCCTTCAAAAAATTTCGTCCTCGAAATTTGCTAAATTCGGGAAATGTAAGGTAGATTGTTGGCATCTCAATTTCCTATTTGTCCAGTGAGGATGTTAAGCTTTACTCGGTTTCAACTAGAGTGCTATGTAAACTTTCTCCAAAATCTGAATGTAAATCTAGGATGAAATCTTATAATCTCAATATATCATCTTGTTAAATTCACTATTCCTTTCTATTGGATATATTTCCTACCATGGTTTCTAAGAAAGGATAAGATCTTTGCCTACTTCTTATTTCCTTAAAAAAATTCATTAGAAAATTGAAAAGCTCCTAACTTACTTAATACTCATAGGTGTAATTTCACACATTAAACTAAGATCTTTGAATTGTTTTTAAGAGATCCATTCCTCTAATCATTAATGCAAACATCATCAAAGAGTTTCTACTTAAAGCAACCGCTACCACATATTTGATTCCAAAAACCTCAAAATAAGAATCATATAGATAGTGTCTCTAGATTTTCAACGTAAACACCAAAGTTGCTAAACACCAAAGTTGTTAATTCTAAATTATATATACTTCATCTTTCCTCTTCAAGACTACAAAATTCGGTTGGCAGAGATAGACATCTCATTATTATTCATCCCAAGATTACCAAACATCAATCATTTAAAACAATTTATCAGAAGATAACCAGTTTATATCTAAAATAATATTAATTTGGCTAATGAACAAACAGACTAGATCAACACAAAATTTTCTATCAGAAAAGTAATTCAAACATACATCAGAATCAAAACATACCCACTAATTGGGTTTCTACCACAAGATCATTACTCAAGGAGGACACATGAAATTTAAATTTCTCCACACACAACTGCGGTATAAACGAACGGGTCACACCAAAGTCGAAAAGTACAAGTAACGAAATTCCACTTATGAAACATTTACCTTAGATTAAATTTTTAGATTTTGAAGTTTCAGCACCACTAAGAGTAAAGACTCTTCCTGTGGTTTTCGGAGGTACGGTGTGGTTCTTTAGGCCTCCATCATTTTGCTCTTTCTTGAGATATGGGCAATCTCATTGAATGTGACCTTTTTGTTCACAATTGAAACAGGTAGGGTTTTTCCTTATACAATTTGAAGAAATATGGCCTGGTTCACCACACTTGAAACAAATGATTTGGGTTGGGAGATTAGTGGGTCTGTTACCACTACTACCAGAAAATCCCATAGCAACAGTTCTTTGGTTGTTAGGATAATGACCCTCTTGCTTAGTTGGGTACGGTTTCCCGCGGTTCTGAGGTTCTATCTTCTTATTCTTTATTGGACCTGTAGTCCAATAATATGCCATTCGGTCTTGGTAATCTTCATCCCATATCCTACACATGTTAACTAGTAATGGGAACTGACGAATACCTTGGTAATTCACAGCTTGCTTTACCTCAGGTTGCAAGCCATTCAAGAACTTCACACACTTGGAGCTCTCCCCATCTCTTCCTTGGTAATGAGGAAAGTATCTCACCAACTCTTCAAACTTAATTGCATACTCAGCCACCGTCATGGTCCCTTGCTTAAGTTCCAAGAATACCATCTCTTTCTTATTTCTAACATCTTCAGGAAAATACTTTTCCAGAAATGCCTTCTTAAAGATTTCCCAGGTCACAACTTGACCTTCAGCCTCTAAACATTGGCGAGTGTTTTCCCACCAGTACTCAGCTTCTTCTACTAGAGTATAGGTGCCAAAAGCAACCTTCTGCTCTTCCGAACATGCCATAACTCAAAAAAATTTCTCAATCTCTCGTATCCAATTCTGAGCACCATCAGGGTTGTACCCTCCCTTGTAAGTAGGGGGATTGTTTCGCTGAAAACGGTCTAACCCTTGATACTCATTAGCTTCCACAGCTCCTCCTCTATTTTGATCCCTCAAGGCCTGAGCTAAGGCTTAGAGAGCATCAGCTATAGCACGATCATTCCTTCCAGCCATCACTTCCTACACACCATGAAGTGAGAACTTGGAAAGAAAACACACATTAAAACACATGATAATTCTACACCAATTCCCCATTCTTTGCATTCTTGACTGTTTGCCATGTCGTCCCCTTGCACTTCATGAGTTATCCAGGTGATCAGTCTGCTAGCTTATGAATATGCGTTTGAGACTTATGGGATAACAGACACCAAGAATACAACATATTACGATAACACCATTCAATCTCCATAAATAAAATACCAATTACCTTATGGAGCATCATATGTACCACAAATAGGATTAAATCACCATATCTTATTTAAATAAAATCCTTATCATCATAACCATAGAATATCCTCAAGCAACAAAAAATAATTTTAGTAATTTAACTAATAATTCACAATTTATCTTTCAAATAATTTTTAATTCCTTTAAAACCTTCACAGGAAAAGATTCAAACCTAGTATGCATATTAATTTTCTTTCACCTACCACCTTACTACTTAATCCTCAAAATTGAATCATTCAAGCATTTGAACTATTTATCTACATACCATTCATCCTCTAATTCTAAAATAGTCCCATAAAATATGACAAAAACATCTTAGATGTCATCAAAACCACCTTCTAAAGATCATCCAATATAATTCCAACATCACTAATATTCCACCTTATAGATCATCACCTATCTTATAGTTAAAATCAGCATGTTCCCAACATAAAATAACCATCAAATATCATAAATTTCAAGCCTAAATAATAACCATAAATCTTCCCAATAATTTAATCCAAGAAATTTCTCAACTAGAGATTAAGGCCTAGCTTACTTCTTCTACTACTTCACAAACATATATTACAGGAAACCCAGTCCATGGTTCATAAAAACACATAGAACACAGAACACAACAAACACACAGAAACATAATATACCCATAACATACAGTCCCTAAGAAACAGACCGTGCTCTGATACCACTATTGCAACACCTCGTTTTACTATCTTGTATTTTATTGATTTTGAATGGAATTTATTTTCCACTTGCTTTAGAATTATCTTAGTTATAAATTTCACGAAAAATTCTTTTCTTCTTGCTTAGAATAATTCATACAAAAGGTACTAACCATCAATATTGTAAACGAGTTCTTCCTCGGCAAATGTTCATTTGAAGTCCAAAATAAAATATAATCCATAATACAGTCCAAAATAATAAAATACAAACCGTTTCTTAGTTCTATTACATAATACATATCATCAAACAAAATAGTTGTCACAAAATATCATCCCAATATCTTCCACACAATCCATCTGCTTGCCATGCTTTTACTGTTGCTCTGTTCGCACAAATAAATTGGGGTCATTGCAGGTGTCAACCACAGACACAAAGTACAGGTAAGTTCATGATAAACATAATTTAAGTCACAAAATATATACAAAAAGTCATCACAGTATATATATATATATATAGAAAGTCATCCCAATATATACAGAAATTCATCACAATATATATACAGAAAGTCATCTTATATTAACACGGTCTAGCCCCCGCCAGGCAAAATATCAAAATAACACGGTCTAGCCCCCGCCAGGCAAGATATCAAAATAACACAGACTAGCCCCCGCCAAGCAAGATATCAAAATAACACCACTTCTCAATTACTGTCTCACATGTTTTACTCAAAAACTCAACATCAATCAAGTGCAGAACTCAACGTATTACTCATGTACAAAATCTTAGTTCTATTACTCATGTACAAAAACTTAACATAGCATCCATGTACATCAATTCATAGAAACACATGAAGTTCATAGAGATTTATAAAACACTTAGCAACACGTGGACTTCATAGAAACACTTTGCAATACATGAATAAAACACACTCAAACAATTTATCAAACACATGGTGTGCAAGCTTGGTTTTTCATAGAAATACATAAGATTCAAACATAAGCAATACTTCAATTATATTTACCATAAACTTCCCTATACGTACCTTATTTTTCTTCTTAAAAGCTTGATAAACTTCTTTCTAAAGCTCCTAGATTCCACGTGAGGCTTCAAGATGGTGGAGTTTATGTTTTGCTTTTATTCTTTGAAAGTGAAAGGGTGAAAAGGATGTAGGTTTGGAAAATGAAAAGATGAAAGGAATATGAAGTGGTTTTGCACGTGAACTTCACTTAGAAAAGCTTGGTATTTTCGGTCCCCTTCCTCTTTATATAGGGTTGGCCAAATGATTTTAAAATGACTTTCTACCAAAAAATCTCCTAGGTCATTATGACCTTGCTTTCCAAGTGGCTACATCTTAAAGGCTATTGATTTTTCCTCCATCCAAGTGTCCTATTTCTTGAAGATTCTAAATCATTCTCCTTCCTTCTTGTTTTTCAAGTGGAGTGGCTAAGATTTTAGGAAAAAAATCTTCACTTCCTTCTTGTATTTTCGTAGTATAACTTGCCAAGGAAGATTTTTATGTTTTCCTTTCATTCTTAGGTTTATCCCAATACCCGTTTTAGTAAAATACTAATTTTGGATTCGTTAACCGTTGGATCTCTTTAAAATTTTAAAGGTACACACTACTATCCCATATATCTAACTTTGGACAGTTGGAATTGTTGAAATAATGTCTAGAGCTGTCCACGTATTCTACCAAAGGAGACAAGAGAAGATTTGCTTCAAAAAATCTTCTTAAGCTAATCCTACACCATACAAGTGTCTTGACACTTGTTTCCATCCCATGGCTCCCTTTACAAGTGGCTTATCTTGAAAGTTCTTGCCCCTTCTACTTCATTTATTCACGTGGACTTGCAAGCTTAGGGGAAAGAATGCAATTTTTCTTTAAGACCTCAACGTTGTCACTTTATAAATTTCATAAAATTTTATTCGAAGGTGCCTTGTCACAAAATATCTTAATAATCTGCTATCTAAGAGTATTTTTGTAATTTCATCAGGTTCTCACAGAATCCCTAAGAATATTTGATCATTTCTAGCCTGAAAGGTATTATGGTAAATTCATCCTTCATCCTAGGGGCATAACTGTCATATCTACTAAAAATATCTAAGGGTGTTCTTGTCATTTCCAAAATATCCAAGGGCATTTATGTAAGTTTTCATCTTAAAATATCTTTCTAAAATATCTAGGGGCACTTTTGTAATTCTTAAAATATCCAAGGGCATTATCGTCCTTTTACCTTCAAGGGCATTTTTGTCATTTCTAATTTACGGTAAGGGCAATATGGTTATTTTTCTTTAAATATTTTCGTAATATCTCCAATTGATATTCAACTCTAATCTTTGAAATATAGAGTATCAAATCCTAATATGTGCATTAATAGTTATGCAAGAATAATTCATATAATGTTTTGGCTATAGTTATGGAAATTTTGGGGTGTTACACGGCACACCATTTATATCCCAGAGGACCGGTACACCATTTATATCCCGGAGGGCCGACACACCATTTATATCCCAGAGGAGCCGGTACACCATTTATATCCCGGAGGGCCGACACACCATTTATATCCCGGAGGACCGGTACAACATTTTGACTTTTTTTCAAAGTTTTATGGTTACGGAAACCAATTTTACCTCCATAATTGTCCCGCCAAGGAATATGCATTACTTCCGTAACTACTAGAATCATCGATTGCTTTTTTCACTTTACTTTCTTCATCGGTACAAGTTTAATAATATTATTCTGCAGGGACATTAGAACGCTCAATAATCATATGCCATAATGCAACAAATTAATATCAAGCTTCATAACTTCCATATGCATATACATGGATAACATATACAAAATAACTTGAGATATAATTCACTTATCTTTTATCATGATTCACTTGAACGGAGCCCATCATCCAATTTAGCTAACCCGGATCAGCAAGGTTTATTTGTCTTTAATTTGTAGCCACCAAACGAATTTGCCTCCTTCTTAATTTTCTCAACACTTTCTTTTCCTTGTGTTGAATTGTGACTCAAACAAACTTCATTTTGTTGGAAAGGTAATGAGAGCCTTCCCTTCATTTTCCTTCATTTTTTGACATTCGTGTATTATGTGGTTTCATATTTTGTCCAAACATAGTTGTTGTGCAAACAACGCTGCAGGAGGCTAGAAAAAGTTTGTCAGCTTGTACTTCAGATTTGATTGGACTGACTTGTTGAATATATGAAGAAGTTTCGCATGTATGATGTCCTCTCCATGTCAATTGGCGTTTTGTTCTGAAACTGTAAATCCAAACAATAACAATAACATGGATAATGATGGTAATAACAATGAATAGTTTAGTACTGCCCTTGGAATGGAGCATAAAATTGCTCTCTTTTAATCCTGGCCAGGGAGAACTCTTCCGGATTCTTGCAAATATTTAACCGGGTTCCTGCCACTATCGAGATCAACATTTGCTTTCTTTCGGACTCCTTTGCTCTTCTCAATGATATCGCATATAATCCGGCAATTTCTTTTTCTTTGCCTCTCTTTCTTGATTTTGCCAAGCATGTAAAGGAAATTGTCGGATTCAATGGCTCGGGTATCATTGTCCCTGTGAAGAATATCCGGTGATTGATCACAATACTGTAGATGATTAAAAGCATATTTTCCATAAATGTATTGTGAAAAATAACTGGTTTGAATAGTTATTATAAATCTATCATAAAGATTATGTTCCTATAAATTCTAAATAAAATCAATTGTTTCAAAACTGTAATGGGAAGTATTGTATAATTGATGAAAGACACCATTCACATCACGGTGCATTATAATAGTTATTATAAAAACTTCAATAGCACAGAAATTGATTCATGGGTTGGCTTCGTATATAAACTCAAAATTATAAATTATCTCCATAATTCTTAACATCACGATGCATCCAGCACAGATCATTTTCTTGGTGCAATAAGGGTAATTAGGAATTAAAGTCAGTTTCATAACCCTAGCACTCTTGATCACATTAATTGACTTCGACAATTCATTCATTTAATAATAAACATAAATTTATTACCAACATTAATTGATTAATCAATTTCTTACTTGTAATTATATTTGACATGCAAAAATAATAATATTTTACACATATATTATTATAAAAATACTATAAAGTAGAATGATTTATGACGCTTCATATTAGAAAAGGAGGAGAAGACTTAGCTTTTGCTTAATCTAATATGTGTTGCCGCTCATGAGACAAGATCCACCCTCATAAAGTGATATTGCGCATATGCCAACTTGGCTTCCCTGTTGGTGAATCTCACATTCTATATTGATGATGCTACATTATATTTTGATGAGGCTGCCTTCTTGTGCTCTGCACCCATCATATTAGGATTTTGATTTGCAGCTATTATGCTTTCACCATTATTGGGTGGGAATCGAATTTTATCGTTTCCCATGGGCCCATCATCTGATTTAGCAGCGTGGATGAACCGGATTCTCCATGTTCCTCCATTTGAAGCGTTGCTCTATAAGCTGGGAAAACCTTCTCAATATGATAAGTAAAAATCATGGGACCTATCTCGGAATCCATCCAAATTCTTCACCATCAATAGAATGAGATTACGCGAGGGTTCCGGCAACCATTACAATCAACAAACAATTTCAACAAAAATTGTACCAAAACATCACAAGAGGTAGGCATACAATATAGGATTATGTACGAAATTAATTCCTATCATCAGAAATAATAATTAACGAATCCCAACGGTCCAATTTATTTATTGCAAGAGAGGAACATACTGACCGAATTTGAGGATAATCCAACCATGGATAAAAGAGATAACTCTTTCTCAATATCACTGTCCAAAACAAGATAGAAGAGAGCAGAAATTCTCCTAACCTTAGTTTGCAGTTGAAACATTCCCTCTTGAAAATGCTTCAATGAATAATCCGAACGGTCAGAATGTAGAAACAAATTTGAGTAATCTTTCCTCAAAGTTTGAATGCGATCCAACGCTTAGTGTGAGATAAATGTCTCTCGCAATACCGCTGCCTGCTTCAGAAAATGGATTCTGAACCATTTCGGTTTGGGATTTTCTGGTGATGCTTCAAGCCTCGATTCAAGAAACCAACCGTTAGATGTGAAGAGTGATGAGCCACGAACTTGTTGTAAAAGTTTCAGCAAAATCTAACGGTTAAACAAGGAGATCAAGAAGATTGAAGGATGACAGTTTCTGCCCTTCTCAATATGCGAATTTAGATGTTATCTTTCTCCTCTCCTTTTGCCTAATTGTTACTTCTTGTGTTTACCATTGGGAGCATGGGATTTGAAATTTAACGTCCCCACAGACGGCACCAATGTTCTATTCGTGAAAAACAGAAATGTCCAGCAAGATTTGTCAGATATTTTATATTGGATCAAACTCTCTCTCTGAAGGTATTTATGAAGATTGAATACCTCAGGGAAAAAGATCACTATGCTTGTATAAATGACACCAATGGCGTGAGGTGTGTGCACAGTGTAAATGGAAAAGAGAGAGTAGATTCTGTGTGTGTACCTTTCTCCATGGAGGACGTCCCTAACTATAGCCTTGAGAATACTTACCTGAGTTAGTTGAGTAGTGAGCCTCATCCATTATCTGTATCCGTAGATTGACTGGATAGTGGGTTTAGTGGCTATAGTGTTGTTATCTCCACTACCTTAGGTGGTTAGGAGCACGTGCAGATGAGGTTGTTTAAGTGGAGTTGACTGTTTCTTGATGGGCTTTATGCAATTTGGGCTCACGGGGAATTCCGTGACAAAAAGCATTTAGGGAAGAAAACCTTCCATGTCCGAAAAATCAAACAAAAACAAGGTTTTTAGGGGGAAAAGAGAAAGGGAAAAGAAATTGGTGTGTCCCATAAGATCAAAGGGCAACAAAGAAAGTAGCAGATTTGAAAACTTGAAAGAGAGAGAAAAGGTTTGGAGAAACTCTCACCTTCAAAGCTCACACACATATGGGAAGAAAGATCCCCCAAATATAGAACGCACCACCACCACCACACCGCAAGAGAACATAGACCAAAACACAAAAGACCAAACCTTGGGGGAGCTGTTGTCGATGCTTTCCACGTCAATGATGACGATGGAGAGGACGGCGATGCGACGATGTCGAGCGTGCAGAGCGGAGGGGTTGCCTTGGTCTCTCACGACTTCTTCGGAACCCTAGAGGGAAAGTCAGAGAGTGAGAGGGAAAATAAAGAGGGTAAGAGAGGAGAGCAAGACATTAAATATAAAAAACCACTAAAAAGCCTTCTAAGACGGTTTTTCAAAAATCGTCTTTGATTGGAAACAATTCTAAGATGATTGTAAAAAACTGTCTTAGAATGGTAGTTTCTAAGACGGTTTTCGCGAAACCGACGTCTTATTGTTATATTTATTTACAAAAATGTCACCGCATTCCTTTCTAAGACGGTTATTGATTAATCGACGATGAATCAGTGTCGTAAAACATGGCTTTTCACTACTAGAAAAGCAGCTTTCAACATCGGTTATTTTGGACTTTTAACATCGATTCTCGAGCGATGTTGAATCAGGCGACGTTGAAAGTGGAGAATTTAACATCGGTTTTGAAAACCGATGTTACCAAATGTAAAGCACATCGGTTTGTCATCAACAACCGATGTGGAGTTGTCATACATGAAAGCGCTGAAAAGAGTAAACGATGGTTTAAGGAGTACAACAACATCGGTTTTGAAGGAAAACCGATGTTG
>PYAF01002908.1:2951-31266 GCA_007407185.1 Glycine tomentella | reverse complement strand
ATTGCACATCTTTCAATATACCTCCCTAACCTACTAGTAAACTAAACAAATTTACCCTATCTACTGATGCTGGCTTGTAACAAAATAGAAGACAATAGAAACTGTTTAAGCTTCCTTACCAGAGATGGGTCTTCTTGATTGAAGATGGTGAGCCTTTGATCCCTTCGGTCACGAAGGCTGAGAATGACAGAGAGGCACCAATGCAGAGATTGAACAAAAAGGAAATCAGTGTTTAAGTTGCCAATATAAATACCTGGAGCGAGAATGATAGAGCACCAATGCAGACAGGCACGAAGGCTGAGACAGCAACAGTAGTTCACGGCAGCCACACCGACAGACACCGCGACACTGAGAGTGAGAGCGACGATGAGAGAGTGAGAGAGCGACAATGAGAGAGTGAGACAGCGAGAGACAGAGCGAGAGAGACAAAGTGATAAAGAAAGAAAATGGGCGCCAGGAAAATATACTATATAAAATACACAACATCGGTTCTCTAAGAAAAACCGATGTTATTGACATAAATTCAACATCGGTTTTTTAAAACTTAACAAAAACCGATGTTAACTTAAAATAGTCAACATCGGTTTTGTTCGGTTTTTAAAAAACCGATGTTAACATCAATCGTTAACATCGGTTTTCATCAGATTTTATGAAAACCGATGTTAACATATTGAGTTAACATCGGTTTTTATTTCATAACTTGAAAACCGATGATGTTAAAACCTATTTTTCTAGTAGTGTTTGTAGTAGTGGTGGTATTGGGTGTAACTTTAGGCTACTAATTATGCTTTTTTATAATTTGTGCTATTATAACGATTTACTTTGATGAGTTCATTTGGTTCATGGATTTGTCTGCATGTGTATTAACACCGATCTCTCTTGTGATTTTCAGCTTATGGTTCTTTTAGTGTTGTAGAAATGTTTGCTGAAAAATTACTTTCCTGGTATGGCCAACTTCTCCATGTGTTTTATTATTTTTAGAAATTGAGGTTTTTCATTTTTCTTTTCATGGAAGCTTACCTTGGTATTTATTTCTAATATTCATTGCTAAACAAGTTATTTTTATTTTCTCTCATTTATCTTGTGATCCTGGATGTTTGTGTTTATGATCTTCTGAATGACATTTAAATATTTCAGTTCCGATATGTTTGTTTGCTTTCAGATTTTACTCGAGGCATTATGATCTAACAAGGTTTGTTCACCTTATTTAATTAGGATTCCACTCTATTATTATCACATGAAGTTTGCATTTCTTGTTTGGCTACAGCTGGCCACTCTTGATGTAAGCTTAACCAAATTGCTGCACTTATTCACTTCCTGCTATGCTTTCTGAATTTTCTTAGTTAATACCTTCTTATCTTGGTAGTTTTGTTCTTGTATTGTTATTTTTAATTCTTAAGGGAGATGTCTTTTGTTCTGTTCCTTTACTCCTTTCACACTTGTTCTCTAATAAAATTAGTTCTTTATCAAACATAATAAATAAATAAACAAAACCACATCATACTTGTAGAACAGGGTGCAAGACAACTGATTTCTAGTCACTTGCAGGCATTCCTGTTGAAGCATCATGCTCGAATGGATCTGATTGTCGACTTTGTGTATGGTTCAATGGTAAGAAATTGTTCATAGATTTCATTATTGTTGAAAATGCATTTTTCATCTAGTTTGATTTTCCAATTGTGGGTTATTATTTGTCTGTTAGGACAGAGGGTGTTCTTATTATGCTTTTTAATTTATTATTATTATTGTCCATAGGAGTTTGGCTAGGTACTGTTTGTGTGTCAGGTTAGATGGTTTCGTTTAGAGAGGCCTGGCTTTTGAATGTGAGTGAAGCTTTTATTGGAAAGCATCAATTTTGCTCTTATAAAGGTCTTTTTAACAGTTGAATAATTATGAATTCCTTATGCTCTCTGCAAAAGTCTTTTTCTTTCTAGAATGACTCGATTACTCAAGTTTGAGTGGATTTATTCCAAGGTCTAGCTAGTACTATGTTTGATGGCTGCATTTATGGCTTTTTAACAATGGACAAGGGTTCAATCTACCCCCTTGCTAACCTAGAATGAAGACTAGACAAGTTTTGATGATAACATGAATATTTATTTACTTGCTATGCCAAAAGTCGTTTTTTTTCCCAGTTAGAGGTGTAGCCTTATTTAGAGGTGCGTCATTTAAAAAACTGACAATAATAGTCTTCTTATTATTGCTTTTTGTTAAAATAATTTTAATTAAAAAAGTAGAAAAGAAAAAGAAACCGATGATTAGAATGATAAATATTTTAAATTAAAAGAATTAGTTTGCCAATTTTTAAGGTTTATATATGTTTTCATTGTCTGTAAAATGAGTAACTTTTGATTTTGATCTTGTTCTGTTCGAAGAGAACAGAAATGTCCAACAAAGATTGTTGGATGATTTATGTGGGATCAAGCTCTCTCTCTCAAGATGTTTATGGGTTTGAAGTACCTCAAGGAAGAAAAAGATCACTACAGGGATACACAACACGATTGGCGTGCAGTGTGTGCTGTGTGAATGGAAAGAGAGAGTCAGAATTGTGTGTACCTTTCACCATGGAGGATACTCTATTTATAGGATATTGACCTGGACCCTGATGGATTGACGGTTGAAGCCCACAATCTTTTACCAAGATATTCGGATATCTAAATAACTGAACGATAGCAGTTGTGATATTATATCTTTTGTTCATTAGTGGTTATGATAATTGGTTGTTGAGGATTTAAGTATTTGAATTATAGATAATTGGGCCTATCCTTGTTTATCCGTAACAGATGCCCCCCAGCTCGGTAATTTAGTACTCTGGATGATCGGGATGTATCAGTAGATAAGTCCGTATATTAAGTCCAGGAACTCTGAGCCGAGGTAAGTTACTATCGCTTGCCCCTGCCGAGATAATCAGCCCGGCTGACGAAGCTCTTGTAAGACATTTCCAATCATTGTCGAGCTATCTCTTGTCTCTCCAAAAGTAGCCTGTCAGCTATGATTATCGGGAAATGAAGCGTCTTCATTCTCATAATTGACACGTGTCCCGATCATTTAATACTGTCATTTCTTTGCACGCTTTAATCATTTTCTTTCTGCAATAATGACACTTTTGCCCCTTCCATGTCTTTTCACATCCGCCAGTTACTTACTCCAAACCTTTTGTATTTTGGCGGTTATTTTCCTTTTTGTC
This sequence comes from Glycine tomentella, assembly GCA_007407185.1. Classification (NCBI taxonomy): domain Eukaryota; kingdom Viridiplantae; phylum Streptophyta; class Magnoliopsida; order Fabales; family Fabaceae; genus Glycine; species Glycine tomentella. The sequence goes on along the minus strand of PYAF01002908.1, from coordinate 28,079 downwards.
TTATATGCCTTTTCCCCTTTCATTTCTTCTTGGTGCTTCATTTTACTCTTTCGTCTTTGCAACTTCCGCATTATCATCCTCACTTGCGCCTCTCATCTGTGTTCTTTGCTCTTCACTATCTCTCCCCATTTCTTCAATCTTTTCCTCATACCAGGTATTTTTCCTTTATGCTTTTCTCTTATTTATAATCATTTTAGTTTTCCATTCACCATTTTGTTCTGCGCGAGTCTTGGGTTTTACTAATCCTCCGTTTATTCCCTTCTTTGCTTTCCCATTATTCTCCTTTTCTGTGCATTTACATTTGTAATCTTCTTCCATGGAATATTCTCCTGAGGAAGAAGAGCGCATCCGTAGAACTGTTCGACCTCATTCTGCATTTTGGTTTTTCGACCTCCCTCTTCCTGAAGAAGAGAAGAAAAAGGCCATTCTTCGGATTCCATCAGGTTCTGGTAGTTCTAAAGCCCCTATTCCCAAACCTCCCAATCCTTCCAGATTAGGGTTATCATCTCACCAAGGGTCTAGGATACCTTTATCAGAGCCTAGGGTTTCTTCTGAGATTTCCATATCCTCAAATAGTGCCCCTTCAAGTGATTCTGGAAACGATCATGTACCTGAGTCACATTTTGAAACTCGATTTAAGCCTTGTTCAAAATGTCTTGATGAATTTTTATACTTAGCAAGCATTGATCTCAACAAACAAGCCGATGCTTTACTTGACAGATGCCAACATAATCCTGTTATTGTACCTAAGTCCCTCCCGAAAAAGACCAATATTCCAATCTTAAACATATCAGATCTTGGGGCCGAGGTGCCGATTTCTGTTGAAGATACCCCAACGTCGGCTGGAGTCTCGTCAGATCTTAGTTCTCCTTTGATGATCAATTCTCCAGGTATTTTACTAATTGCTATTTTTTCTACTGTCGTAGGTAATTATGGACTCGTCTCCTTTGGAAGTTGTTGAGGAATCCTCTGCCGGGTCTCACTCTCAAATTCTTTCTCCTGTCTTGACAACCAAATATCCTTAGGTTACCCACGAGGTGTTGCGTAACACCTCGGTCCTGGATTTGGAAAGCCTTGCCTCACTTCCCCTTGGGATTCGGGAGGGCTTTAATGTTTTCGTTCCCCATCCGGATGAGCCTATTTGCTCTACCCAGGAAGGGGACGATCCCGAATTCTTTTTCTTTTATAGGGATGTAGTTACCCGGTTGGGAGTTCGCTTCCCCTTTTTTGATTTCCAAATGCGAGTGCTAGACCATTGGCATGTCGCCCCCTCTCAAATTCACCCTAATGGCTGGGCTTTTATGCAAGCTAGGAAAGGTTGGGTTTCATTCCGAGGTCGTAATGACCGTGGCCATCCTGACCGTAGACTTTTTTCTCTATATGCCAAGTCATTCAAGGACTTTAAAGATAAGTTTTTCAAAGTTGTTGTCGAGCCCGACCATCATCCCTTTTTTTCGCGTGCTTCCGATTCACCTTCGGGTTCCTGGAAGTTTCCCTTGTACTGGTCTTCCATCCATCATGACCTTCCTCCCACTTTCTATCGTACCGATGAGACTCGCTTGTCGAATTCCGGCGCTTCCTCTGCAGCTCGTATAATGTCATACAAAGAATCGCAGAGTTTGGCTCCTATTGCTTACTATATTAAATGTGGTTAGTTTGAATTCCCTTTAATGATGATAGTAGTAAACCTTCATATCCTTTGTTAACCTTTGCTTTTATGTTATTCTGCAGCGGTTCAAATGGATTCTGCTCCTATTCTGAGGCCTGATCATCTCGTCGCCCACCATTCTCGGAAGAAACGGAAGGTGACTGGGGGGGAAAGGCAAGGCGAAAGCTAATGACCCCGTCCTAACCCCAGTTCCTGCCGACCCCGTCTCGGAGGCTATCTTAGAATTCCCGCTCCAACCTCTTCATCTGTGCACAAGGCACCCGCCATCGACCTCGATGCATCTATAGCGGATGTTATCCTGGAAATGCCGACCGCTAGATCATCCGAGCGTCGTTCTGCTGACACATCGTCTCCGGTGCCCGAGTCTTCTGAGCAATACATTTAATTGGCGCCCCGAACTCTTTGGGAGAAGGGTGTCACTCAGGAATTTTCCCAAGTTACTCAGGCGCCAAAAAGATATTCCGAACTGGTGCTCCTATCGGCCGCCGAGATGGAGGAACTGAGCATGATTGAGCTAGCCTCTTTGAAGAGTGCCACCTTGGTTGAAAGCTTGGCTACTTTAAATAAAAAAGCTTGCAAGGTGGCTGCCGAGCTTGAAGCGTCTCAAGATGAGACTCGGCGACTTCAAAAGGAGCTTGACATAGCTAGGGAGGATGTTGCGGTGTCGGCGAAGGAGTTGGAGGCATCTCGTGCCGAGGCAAAGGAAGCACAAGAATCGGTGTCTAGAATGACTTCCGAGCTTGAGGCTTCCCGAGCCAAACTTGAAGCTTCCCAACTTGAATCCACTTGGTAAAATAGTCAACAGCTACTATTAACCATCTCATCTGACCTTCCGTTGCCTTAAATGGTCCCAACAGATCCATTCCCCACTTGTAAAAAGGCCATGGTGCTGTGATTGAATTAAGCTCGGATGGAGGGGTCCATAATATCTTTGCATGCTTTTGACAACTGTCGCATCTCTTCACATGCTCTGCTGCGTCTGCCTTCATCGTCGACCAAAAATATCCTGCACGAAGAGCTTTTAATGCCAAAGCCCTTGCACCCATATGCTGGCCATTAATGCCTTCATGTATCTCGGTGAGTACGTACTCGGCTTGGTCTGAGCTTAGACATAGTAGTAGTGGGGTATGGAGGCCTCGACGGTATAATTCGCCATCGACAATTACGTACATAGCAGCATCTCAGATCAATCTTCTCGCCTCTATTCCCTCGTCTAGAATTATCCCTTGTTCTAAGTAATTGATGATAGGCCTCCTCCAGTCTTCAGCTACTAGAATCACATGATGCATGCAGGCTGGGCGAGTTTCTGCTGGATGACTGTTCTGTGGTAACCCGTTCCTTTTGTGCTCGCCAGTTTTGACAATATGTTGGCTCGGGGGTTCTCCTCCCTCGGAATATGAGCGATGACAACTTCATCAAATTTTGCTATAATTTCCTTTACTTTAGCAAGATATTTAGCTAATAAAGGCCCCTTGGTTTGATATCTCCCCTCAATCTGTGCTGAAACAAGTTGCGAATCAGTGAAGACATTGACTCTCAATGCTCCCTGTTCTTTGACTTGTTTTAACCCGGCAATCAGTGCTTCATATTCCGCTTGATTATTGGAAGTCGGAATATTAAGCTGCAGCGATTATTCGAGTGATACGCCCTCGGGATTTTCGATAATAATCCCGGCTTTGCTTCCCATAGAATTGGATGAACCATCAACATACACTTTCCACACCCTGTTCTCCTGTTGGGTGGACGATGTCAGGGTTAATTCTACCATGAAATCGGCCAGAGCTTTAGACTTGATGGTGTGGCGAGCTTCATATTGGATATCAAACTTGGACAATTGGATGGCCCAATTCATTATTCTTCCCGCCAAATCCGGCTTGTGTAACACCTCCCGGATGGGTTGATTTGTTCTCACGACAATGGTATGGCTTTGGAAATACGGGCGAAGCCTCTTGGCCGAGGTGAGCAGAGCGAAAGCCACCTTTTCAAGCTTCTGGTAGCGTAACTCCGAGTTCTTGAGGGCCCAGCTCACAAAATAAACCGGCGACTGAGACTTGTCCACCTCTTTAACTAGAACTGTACTTATGGCTTCCTCTCCGACCGAGAGATACAAAATGAGTGTTTCGTCGGGCTCTGGTCTCAAGAGTACTGGGGGTGAGGCCAAACATTTTTTTATCTCTTGAAAAGCCTCCTCACACGCCGGGTTCCATCCTACACTGGCTTCCTTCTTTAATAATTTGAAGAAAGGAAGGGCTTTTTCCACGGACTTTGGGAGAAACCGCGTTAGGGCTGCCATCCTTGCCGTCAGCTGTTGAACCTCTCTCTTGTTAGCGGGAAATTGCATGTCAAGAACAACTTTACACTTGTCTGGGTTTGCTTCTATTCCCCGATGAGTCAGCATGAATCGTAGGAACTTCCCGGCCTTCACCCCAAAAGCACACTTCAACGGATTCAAGAGTATGTTGTGCTGCCTTAGTTTATGGAAGGTTTCTTCCAAATCCTAGATATGATTTCCGCTTGCCGCCATCTTCGTGATCATGTCATCGATGTAGACCTCAATATTACGTCCAATCTGATCCGCGAAAACTTTGTTCATGATAAGTTGCTCCGGCATTTTTTAATCCGAAGGGCATTACGTCATAGCAATAATTTGCTTCGATACCTCGGAATGCCGTTTTCTCTCGATCATACGGGTGCATAAGTATCTGATTGTATCCGGAGTAAGCGTCCATGAATGACAATAGTTGGAAACCGGCGGAGTTATCTACGAGTTGATCAATACTCGGCATCGGGTATGAGTCTTTGGGACAAACTTTATTCAAATCTGTGTAATCAACACAAACTCGCCACTTCCCATTGGACTTCTTTACCATTACTACATTGGAGAGCCACGTTGTGTATTGTGTTTCCATTATGAATCCGGCTTCTATCAATTCTTCAATATGCTTTGACAAAGCTTGCCTTCTGTCCAGACCGAGCTTCCTATTCTTCTGTGCCAGCGACTTAGAGCCGGGATAGATCGCTAACTTGTGACAACAGAAGGTAGGTTTGATTCCGGGTATCTCGGAAGCTTTCCAGGCAAATACGTCCTGATTTTTCCTCAGGCATTGGATTAATTTGCCTTTGTTTTCTGGATCGTTCTGTTTGCCTACTTTTACAATTTGTTCTGGGGAGCTTCCGATCTGAATGTCTTCAAGCTCGTCCACCGGCTCTGGTCTCCATTCCTCGATATCCCGCATATCTAGTTCCACCAGATTGACTGGCTTTCGGGATGAATGTCTCTCGATTCGATGCTCTGCCGGATCCCTTGCCTTATCCGAGGTGGGGAAGATGGGTCGCCTTCACTTTCCTTGATTGTATTATAATAACATTGCCTGGATTCCTTCTGATCCCTACAGATTGTAATGACTCGGCCTAGGTGTCCGATCATCTTCATCTTCTGATGCTTGGTGGACATCAACATGTCCCATTTGTGAAGCATTGGCCTGCCAAGGATAATATTATATGGCGAGGAGAACTCGATGACAGTAAATGTGACCCGTTCTGATTTGAAACCTTCCTTTGTTCCCAGCGTGAGTTGGAGGTCAATAGCGCCCTTTAAGCCGTTGCCTCCCCCATTAAAGCCTATCAACATGGTTTGGCATGGTTTCAAGTCTTCCTCTTTCAGGTTCATCTTTTTAAATGCGCTCAAGTTGATGATGTCGGCCGAGCTACCATTATCAACGAATATCCTTTTGACCCGGAAATTAGCCACGGTCCCCGTTATGACGAGACCGTCCTTATGACCGGGCACCACCCCTTTCATATCTTCTTCGGTGAAATAAATCAACGGGGGCGTGGCCTTCTTGCTGCTTCCCTTGCTGCTTTCCTTGAACCTCGGTTGATCTCTCACTGACATAACTTCCTTGAGATATTTTCTTCATTGATTGGCCGTATCGCCTCTACCTCCCATGCCCCCCGAAATGACATTACATTCGAATTAAGAGCTCCGGGAAGTCATCGTCCTTCTTGCTTTTCTTGTCTTCTCGATGTCTATTCTCTTGTTGACTTTTTCTTTTGCCTTCTTCTCGTCCATGCTGGCGTATGATTCCACCTATTGGTCTTTCGACGGCGGTACTCTGGGGCGATGGCCGAGGGAATATGAAGTCCCTTGTTATATGAACGAGAATGGGATACTCTGCCTTGCTCGGATTGATTGATCGGTTCCCTATTGCCAGTCTCGGCAGTGGGAGCCGATGTCTATGGTCCCTGTCTTGCTGCAGCATGAGGTTGCTCGGTACGTACTGTTGCGGGGTTCTCTATATTGCGAATCAGATGTTCGGTATGCTGGAAGTGATGATGTTCCTCCTCTCTGCGTTTAGCACTGCGTTCGTCCAACTGGGTTATCAGATTCTGGATATCTTCCTGTCGTTGAAGCTCATATCGCTTCTCTAAATTCTCCATTCAAGTTAAAAGAGAATTTAGAGCATTCTGGATGAAACGTTGCGTGGTCTCTGGTTCCACCTCTGCGGCTAGTGGTGGGTTGGCCGCCCTGCGGGTTGTTGGACCAGCCCTGGATGAGGCAGTATGAGACACTGCATCTTCTGCCACCACATTTTCCAGGTTCATATCTCTGGGTGATTTGTTGCGTCCAGCAATCTGGTTCCTTCTGGTGTTGACCATTGTGAGTTGGTGGGATTCGAAATTTATCGTCCCCACAGACGGCGCCACTGTTATGCTCGAAGAGAACAGAAATGTCCAACAATGATTGTTGGATGATTTATGTGGGATCAGGCTCTCTCTCTCTCTCAAGATGCTTATGGGTTTGAAGCACCTCAAGGAAGAAAAAGATCACTACAGGGATACACAACACGATTGGCGTGCAGTGTGTGCTGTGTGAATGGAAAAGAGAGAGTCAGAATTGTGTGTACCTTTCACCATGGAGGATACTCTATTTATAGGATACTGACCTGGACCCTGATGGATTGACGGTTGAAGTCCACTATCTTTTACCAAGATATTCGGATATCTAAATAAATGAACGATAGCGGTTGTGATATTATATCTTCTGTTCATTAGTGGTTATGATAATGGGTTGTTGAGGATTTAAGTATTTGAATTATAGATAATTGGGCCTATCCTTGTTTATCCGTAACAGATCTTGTACCTCTAAACTTGTAAATAATTATTTTCCGTTCTTGGTATCCTACGACATTCGTTAATTGTTTATATATTGAACGAGTGACACATATAAAAATTGATCTAGTTGGTAAGAAATAAATGAATATGTCATAATAATATGGATTTGATTTTTGCTATCATCAATGTAAGGACATTATTGATTTATAAGTACTTTTATATGTATTTATTGAACTTTGAGATTTGACCTGTCCTAGTCCTAATAAGTCTTTGGAACCAAACTCGTGGTCAAGATATTATCTCATGTAAGTAATACCCATTAATATTTGTGATACAATATCAATATTTGACACTTATAGAATTCTTTTCAATATCCCTAAAATAATTATATTTACTTATCTTAAAATGAATGTTAGGGAATAAAAAATAGTGTTTTAAATTTTAGAGGTATGAAAATTATAAAAATAATTACAGGAATCAAAACTAAAATTCATTATTCAGGGAAAAAATAACTCATTTTACTAGAACAAAAATAACGATTTCAAATTTTAGAAAGATAAAAAAAATTATAGGAACCAGAATAAAATATTGATTAATTTTATAGAGATTAAAAACACGTTTAAACTTTTTAAAAATATATTTTTTTTTCTCTTTTCCCGTGTTCTTTACCCTTGTTCATTGTTATTCATCTCATTACATATGGCAATTTCTGCTATCCTATAGTTAAGAAGGTGCTTCTTATCAAATTTGTTTTATGAATTGCACATGACTGACTTGGCAATCTTCCCTGTTGTTCCTGTTGTTGCATATTGAATATATCATTTCATGCATAAATTTCTTATGTACTGTAAAAAATATAAATTCTTAAAAATTAATTTTATTAATTGATTTCTAACCTTACATAGTAAAACTATTAGTGCATACCAACCATAATTAAAGCTTGCAAGAAGGCAGTGATGTTTTTAATGACAAGTATGTGTGTGAACTCTGTAGCTCTATTATGTTGACATTAAACTCTCCATTTCAATTCCAATCTGTTATTCTAAAAGAAAACAAAACGAGTCAATTGAAAATTGGTGCTAGCTTAAATCATTTAGCTTCCTTATTCCTTGTTCTGGATACATTATATTTAGTAGTAGGTATGTAATATGTTGTCATTAGAATCATGGGAACTTTATGCTATTTGGGTATAACTAGACATAGTTGTGTTGATAGTTATTTAAAATATGTAATTTCAGTATGTCTTTTTTAAATTCTATGCACATTAGCTTTTATTTGATTTTAATTTTATTTTAAAAAATATATTCTAAAACGGTTCTATGCAAAATCGTCCTAAAAATCTACATTTTAAGACAATTTTTGCATAAAACATCTTAAAATCCTTAATTTTTTTTAACATTTAAAAATAATTTTCTGAAAAATCGTCTTAGAAAATCTACATTCTAAAACAATTTTAACAAAAAATCATCTTAAAATTCTCAATTTTTTTTTTAAAAAACATTTTAAGATGATTCTCTAAAAAATTATCTTAAAAATTGGACGACGGTTTATCCAAAAACCGTCTTAGAAACTACACTTTCTAAGATGATTTGTACCAAAAACCGTCTTAGAAATACCATTTTTTTTAAAACAACATCTAAGATGGTCCGGGATACAACCATCTTTGAAAGTGGATCCTTCAAAGATGGTTTGAAAATGTTGTCGAAATTTTTGACTTTCAATGACGCCGACTACAAAGACAATTATACAACCACGTTAAAAGGTGCAACCAACTATCGTAAAAAGTGCTTTTTCAATAGTACCTCTATAAAGAAAGTTAGCATTTTGTGCATTGTTTTCATTCATACCATGACATCATCCAAGTAAAAAGAGGAGAAAAAGAAAAGAAAAGAAAAAAGAGGAAGAAAAAAGAGCAAAAAGAAAAAAAGAGAAAGAAAAAAAAAGGAAGAAAAGACAAAATAGAGAAAATTTTTGAAAATAAAGATAAGAAGTGAAGTGTTTGGAACAAAAGAAGGGAAGAAAAGATAAAGGCAAAAATTGAAAATAAAAATAGAAGAAAAAGAGAGAGCAAAAGAAAAAAAATTATCAGTGCATCAAAATGTCAAGACCCTTAAACCCTTATTTGAGCCATGTTACCAGCCTAACAAAGTCCATTCTGATCAAAGATTGACTATTGATTTCTTGAACTTTAATCTAGGGAAAAAAATTACCCAACTCACAAGAAATTGCCATTACATTTGCTCCAAAAAAAAAAGAAGAGAAATGAAAAAAAAGAAGGAAGAAATTGTTCTTAAGGTTTGCATACCCAAGTTTTCTTCAAGATATTAGGGGAAAAGTTTTCATTGACTAATGGATATCATGATCATCACCTGTGGGAATCATTCAAATAAGAATGCATGAGTCTTAACAGGGGCAACTACTTCACATGTCACTCCATCCTTGGAGAAAATATTCATCTGTGTTTTGTTATTGCACCACCATGATGTCACCAGGGCATTTGTTTAAACACCCACTCAATCTTTCACTACTAGACTGAGCCAACCACTCCCTTTCATATTGGGTCAACTGTGACAAATTCCATTATTTTACCTCCTTTATGTCATTAGGGAAATTCAAAACTAGCATTGTTATTCCAAATCTCTTGCTTTGTCAACCTTTTCACAAAAGCCTTCATCCTTGTTGTGTTGTCTCTGTCCACCTTCGTGTTTGTGTCTCCGCTTTTTGGTTCAAAGTGCAATTCTATTGTAAAACATACTGAAATATGAAAAGTTTGATAACACTTACAAGGAATTACAATCATTATGAAAACATCAAGAATCATAGGGTATACAGTGAATCCTAAGCGATAAAACTTGATTTCTGAAGAACTTTTGTTCGTGTCTAATGAACTAAAGTAAAGAATTGGCGGGATGAGAAGGAACAAAATTCCAAATCATCTTTAGGAACAAAATGTTTTAATTGAAACGTACCAGCATCACATTTAGGAACAAAATGTTTTAATTGAAACGCTAGCACAGAAGAACTTGGATTAATTTAGATCTTGTTTGTGGTAAACAGCCAAAATGAAGGGTTTTGTTTTTTCTTTTCTTTTCTAAATATAAAATTTATATTTTGCATAAAAGTCTTGTAGGATGTATAAATTTTTTCTATGGGTTTATGTACTCCTAAAATATGTTATAGTTTTGCCAATCCAAAAAAAAAACAGTCACGAATAACACAAGTCAATAAAATATTTCTCCAAAAGTGATAACAAAAGCACGAGGATAAAAAGGTTTGTAAGCTAGAATTATAGTCAATGAGCAAACGCTATCATGGCTTACAAGATAAGAAGAAATTGGAAAAAAAAAAATACAGGTAAAACTATAGTTACTCTGCAGAAAATGTACAAGGCAAAAAGAATATACGTAAAACTAATAATATCCTCAAAAAGAACAAACGCAAAATAATAATATAATATGCCAAACTATGTAAACAGACCATGAACATAAGTGCCCTTTGCCAATTGAATTTCGTGAGTTAATTATATGACATTTATCTCTATATTAAGTTATAATTTCACCTTCCACACAAATAATAATTTCTGCAGTTTGAAACTTACAAAGGAAAGAGCAGTTCCTATTCTATCTACATGTACCTTAAGTTACAAACATACCTTATATAGAGTCAACTTCTGTTGTCAGTTTGGTAGCATCATATATGACTTGAATTGAATTGTATACTTTATATAGAGTCAAAACTTCTCTTATTTTCGCACCTACAAATATTTGACTTGAATTGTGAAAATACAATAAAGAGAAAGGTACTATTTTCTCTTATTTCCCTACATAAGCTAATTTCTATTATTTTCTTTCTCCTAACTTTCTATACGACTAAAAGAGGTACCATTGTACAAACATTTTACACATAAAGTTACAACCATGATAATGTAAACCTATTCACAAGACTTCAAACATAAAGCTATTTCAAACATAAAATTACCTCCAAAATGATTCTATTGCATAAATATGCCATTTAAATGGGATCAATCAAAAACTTATATTCCTGTATAGGTTAAATTTTAAAGGGGGGAAATAGTTATAGACAATGTAACAAAAAGAAATAGAAATAAAACAGAGGTGAAATAGCCATGTAAGTTAATAAAGAAAACAAAATGCACCTCAATTTCCACAACTCTCTCTGAATAATAAAATTAACAAAACTGACATCACAAAAATGAAAAAAAAATATTGATACCTAACGGTGCTGCAGGTTGAAATCCTTTGTTGAATGGAGTAGGAGATCATTGCACTTGTAACACCCTAAAATTTCAATAACTGCAAATATATATTGTATGAATTATTCTTGTGCAACTGTTGATGTGAGTGTTAGGTTATGTGAGATTTGATTGGTATATATTTAAATTATTTGGGTGAAACATTAATTAGAGATATTACAAAAATGTTTGAAGGAAAATGACCATATTACCCTTCCTTTGAAGCAGAAATTACGGAAATGCCCTTAAGGGGAAAATGACTATAATGCCCTTGAGATGAAAATGACGATAATGCCCTTGGATATTTTGGTTAGATATTTTAAGTTGAAGTTACAAAAATACCCTTGAACTAGAATTACACAAATACCCTTGGATATTTTAAAAATTACAGTCATACCCCAAGGGTGAATGACAAATTATCATAGTACCCTTGAGGCAAAAATTACCAAGACACTCTTTGATATTTTGTGAAAGCTTGATGAAATTACAGAGTGCCCTTGGATGAAAAATTACCAAAATACTTTGTGACAAGAAGCCTCAGAATAGGATTTCTATGAATTTCATACGATAATAACTTTGAAATTTTATTCAGGAGAATTCAAGCATCAGAAAAATATGGAAAAATGATAAATAGAATCTGTGGAATTTTCTCTTAATTGTAGGATGAATAGACTTATTCAATAAGATGGTTTAGTAATTTTGATGGTTAGAAGCAGAACGGACCAATCAGAATTAAGATAAGAGCAATCTTGTATGTAAGGTCTGTGTAGCACTCTGTATAGACTGCTTGTGAGCAATTTATACTGTAATTGAAGTCATTTTCTGAAAAACTTTAGAGTTCTATTATTTAATATTATTCTTTAGGTAGAAGAGTTCAAATTGAACTTTACTTCCTCTTAAGGAATGCCATGTGTGTAGTCATGTTGGAATTGAATTCTTCTTCTTCATGAAAGGCGACATATGGACACAAGGAGAACCACACAATTTTCTTCTCTTTAAGGAAATGAAAACATGATATAAAAAGAGGAAAGGAAAATAAAAATCTTCCCCTTGGCTAAAGAGAATACACGTGAAGAAGAGAAGAAAAAGGTTAAGAAGTCATCATGTTTTACAAAATATTTACACAAGATAACATGAAAGGAAGAAAATCTTATTTTCCTTCCTTGTAGGCCACGTGAAAATGGAGAAAGAAGGAGAAGCTTCATGACTTAGACAAGTGGAGGGACACTTGTAAAGAAGACATCATGACTTAGACAAGTGGAGGGACGCTTGCAAAGGAGTCATTATGGCTTAGAAGATTTTTGTAAAGTTGGAAGATATTTAGCAAGAGTCATTATGAGCTTGGTTAGGATGGAATGGAATAAGATGAAACTAAGTTCTAATGAAACCAAATGGGAATAACTAGCTAAAAATGGTAGAAATGTCCTTGAATATTTTATTATTTTCCAAACTCTATATAAAGGGAGAAAAGCCTTAAGTGGAAGTCATTTTCCAAGCTTCCTTTCTACCAACATTCACGTGAATCACTCTTCTCCCATCTCTTTCATTTTACTTTCATCCTTTCCTTTTCAAAGCCTAAATCAAGTAGAAAAAGACCCCACTTTCTTGAAGAAATCACGTGTAGAAGAGCTTATTAGGAAGAGATAAATAAGCTTAGCAAAGAGGTTATAAGGTATGTATAGAGAAGCGTTATGATAAAGATAGTTTAAGTGTTGTTTGTGTTTGAATAAGTGTTTGAAGTTCATGTATTGTTGAGTGTTTCCATGAATCTCTATGAAGTTCATGTGTTGCTGAGTGTTTCTATGAACCTCTGTACATGAATGATATGTTGAGTTTCTGTACATGAGTATCAAGCTGAGTTCTGTACTTGATTTATGTTGAATTTCTGAGTAAAGTATATGAGACAGTGATTGAAGACTGATGTTGAAAATAAATATGAGTTGATAAAATGAAAAGAGTTATGCATTAAATGAATCAGTTTCATGTGTCTCATGTGCATAAGAGTTTGCCTTAGAGAGGAGATGTGTATAAGAGTTGCCTCAAAGAGGAGGTGTGTCAGATAGCTGTAGGAACTGAGTCCGTGCGTTCAGACAAAAGGTGTCTGAGCTGGGGGGTGACTCTTGCGGTAGGGAATGACACCACCAATGATGATCACATGAAGTGTGGGTGAGAACCTGTGCAACACCGGGAGACCCTGACTGGTCGGATAAGTTCTGTGCCACAGGGATGAGGCTATCTTGACAACTGGTACCAAATATTGAAAGAGTTTAAGAGAATCATGCACATGATAAGAGTCTAAGAGAATCATGCATCTTTGAGGATGTTGTTATGAATATCTGCATATTGAATATATTCTGTTGCTTAAATTATGTTTCTCATAAACTTACCCTGTATTTGTGTCTGTGGTTGACACCTGCTATGACCTCGATTTTATTCGGGTAAGCAGATGAACAACAAAGAGAGACCACTAACTATTTACAAGAAGAAGATTTTGTTTGAAGATGTATTCTTTTGTACATAAATACAGGGTAAGTTTTATCATTTTGAGGTGTTACATCACTCCTTCTCGCGGATCCTCATTTTGAGGAACAAGGCGAGCTCGTTGTCCCTGTCCATGAGGCGCAAAGAGGAGGACCTGATTAGGGATCAATCGATTGAACGATGAAGAAGAAGAAGAAAAGCCCCACACGACGAGAAGAAGAAGACGAACCACACACCTAGCTCAGTTCCATCGATTCACATCAACAACCACGCACCAACCGAATAACCAAAAATAGAAATTAAATAAATTGAAGGGGAAAAAAAGGCTAAATTAAATAAAACGGACTTTGGTTGGAAACTATTACGGAAAAAAAACAAAGAGGTGGTGTTGTGTGTGTGTGGGTTTGAAGATGGAGAGGAAGAGATGATGTGAAGTTGGTGCTGCTTTTAATTTCTATCACTTAAATGATACAATAGAATTACAAATAGAATTAGAATGATCCTAATTGGTGAAAAATTAAAATAAGAGTAAATACCTAATTAAATTAAATACTAGTAATATCTTAAAATTTCATTAATTAATCCTTCATACATGCATATTTAATAATTTTGAAATGAGTGTATGTTAATTTATTCCAAAAAATAATTATTAATCTAAATTAAAATAAATTCTTAAAAATATTAATTAATATATTTCATATACATTAAATAATTGTAGGTATAAGTTTTTGAATTTAATCTACATTAAATAATTTAGGTAAAAGTATTTTTGAATTTTATTTACGTTGATTCATGTCTGAAGGTAAAAGTTGTCCATAAGTATAAGACTTTTTTCTTGTATTGTTATATCATAGGTATAAGTTTTTTCAAATTTACCAATACTGAGTATTGTAAACAAAAGTTATTTTGAGTTTTATCTAATTAAACAATAGTAAGTACAAATTTTTGAATTTTATTTACGTCAAATAATTATAGGTATAAGTATTTTTTTACTTTTATCTACAGTAATTTATGTCTGTAAGTAAAAATCTCTGTAGACATAGGTTATTTTTCTTATAATGTGTAAAAAAATCATTGCCAAATTTTCTATAAGAATTGATCATATATCTTCCTCTCTTTTTCTATCACTTCTGCGCATATAATTAATAATATAACCTTAAGTTGCATGTCTAATAATTGTTTTTCTTTTATCTGTAAAGCCAACCAACAACTAGAAAGCAAATTTTTTTCCAAGTCCTCAAATATGTGTGCGATAAATGAATGCAAAATATGTTTAATCTTACTAGTCACCACAGCTTTACATATGAGATTCGGAATTAATAATATATAATGAAAGCAAGAATTTGGAAATGGTTTAGTTTTTTCACGTATAACTCTAAATAATTATAGTACTCTTGCTTTCCCTTTATCTTATTTATTCCATGGTTGGGGGCTTGTTTATTATTTTAGGTATTCCTGATATCAACTCGTGCTGGTGAGCTTGGATTGAACCTTGTCAATGCAAACTAGGTTGAGAGGGAGTGGTATGGTGGAAAAAAAAAAAAGAGGAGATTTTTAAAACGGTTGTGTTAAAAATTGTCTTAAAATTTTTTTACTTTTTAAAGATATTTGTCAAAAAAATTGTCTTAAAATGTAAATTTTTTAAGACAATTTCATGAAAAAATTGTCAAAATCTATTTTTTAGGATGATTTTTCAGTTAAAAACATCAATTTTTTAAAATTTAAAAAAATTCAAAGACAATTTCATAAAGAATCAATATA
This sequence comes from Glycine tomentella, assembly GCA_007407185.1. NCBI lineage: Eukaryota > Viridiplantae > Streptophyta > Magnoliopsida > Fabales > Fabaceae > Glycine > Glycine tomentella. The sequence continues at coordinate 12,801 of PYAF01002908.1, read as the reverse complement.
AAAAAAATGAATTTAAGACAGTTTAAAAATCGTCATGAAAAGTTACACTAATCACAACAACAATTTTAAAAGCGATTTTTGAACCGTCATAGAATATACTATAAAATTGATGTGTGAAAAATATTTTTTCTAGTAATCATAATTACAATTTTTGTTGTATACTATAATTATGATAAAGTATTATTGAGGTATGTATATATTTAAAAGTAGAAAAAAGTAAGATATAAAATAATATTATGCACTATATCAAATATATTATCAACTTTTTAACACTCCAATACTACTAATTGTTACAATTGAACTACATAAACGACTTGTAAAATAAGACATCACAACCCAAAGTACAGTCTAATTATTGAGGGATCCAATATACGAGAATAAAAATACTACATTTAACTTCTACAAACTTTATTCAAAGTCGTTCATAAAGCCCCAATAGAAGACGTGGTTGGAGCATAACTTGAAGTCCGTGTTCCTTAGGCAAGGCTACGCCTAACCCTTCAGTCATATCAACTTCAGCACCATCCTTTGTGCAAATATCAAACCCTTGAAGCAATCGAGCCAGAGTCAAGTGCAAGACTTGCAACCCAAATGTCATTCCAGGACATGACCTTCTTCCAATGCTAAATGGGATCAACTCGAAGTTTTCACTCATAAAGTTAATGTCATGATGAGTGGTGAGGAACCTCTCGGGTTCAAACTCATTAGGGTTGGACCATACTTTTGGATCCCTTTGCAAGTTCCATAGGTTAATAAGCAAACGTGTTCCCTTTGGGACATGGTACCCGGCGACACAACAATCCTCCATGGCTTCCCTTATCCCAGTTAAAGGTGCTGGAGGGTACAAACGAAGGGTCTCTTTGATAATGGCATGTAGATAAGTGAGGTTTTTTATGTCAGATTCTTGGACCCATCTTTCTTTTCCTACATGGATGTCCAGTTCTTGTTGGGCTGCTTTTAGGACCTTTGGATGATTTAGGAGCAAGGAGAGTGCCCATGTTAGTGTTATGGCTGTGCTTCCTGAGCCAGTAAGGATAAGAAGCTGCATTTAAAAATGAGGAGTTAAAGAATTACATTTTATTGTGCTGAAAACATCATAGAATTTTGAGTTGAGGATGGACCCAAAACATAAGAGTACTTGTTTAATTTAATTAGAACGAAGTAGATGTTAAATTAGCTGAATCAACATACGTAAATTTTAAGGGCTTTAAGATATATGCAACTTATTGAGTTCCTTTGTGTGGGAAATATATAGAATAAGATTAACTATAATTAAAAAGATAAAAATTGTACACATTAAAAAACATAGATCTTACTAATTAGTGTTCTAAGTATATTACTTAAAAAATTTTAAAAATAAAATATTTATTATAAAAATCATAATAGAGTATATAAAATCATGAATAATATAATTTTATATATTTTAATAAAATATTTTTCCTTTTAATTCTTTAACTTGTGACATAACATTTGTCTAAAAATATACTAATTTATGTATGTAACTGGTATTATTTGTCCTAAAATTTGGCATTGACCGTGCTATATTAATAGAAAGGATCAAAGGAACATGTTAAAAGTTAAATTTTAGGGAAAACAAAATCTATATAGCATAATAAATAACCAAAGTTGACGTGTCACCCTCTTGTAAAAAATTTGGGATTTAAACTAATGAAATTCCAAGCAATCAAACATATATACAAGAAAATGAGTAATTAACGTGGTGTGACATAATTATATATAATATTTTCCCTTAAACATGTAGTTATAGATTCAATTCTTAACTTGTATGTATGAAAAAATATTTATTAAAAATTATTTTTTAAATAGATCTCAATACCTAAAAAATTATTAATTAATTTTCAAAAAAAAACATTGATTCACAGTTTCACACCAAACATACAAAGGAGGATTTAGAGGACTAATTGCACGTGGGGTCCAATCCCACGTGAGTTAGATTGATCTATCAATATCATTGAATTAGTAAATAAGATAAATAAAAATAATCGTGGTCGACGTAAATCTGCACAGTTTACATTCAGGAAGGCGTGGGTCCTAGCTCCCCTCCCTCAACTCAAGACTTCAAACACATATTTGGTTTGTTCTATGTATGATTCTTTAGAGGATAAAATACATGTTTAGTAATTATTTTTACAAACTTTCTAAACATGAGCTAACTTTATATATCGATTTTTATATGTAATTAATTATTGACTTTTTTAAAATACATATCTTAAATAATTTTTACATAGTGTAATAATATTTTTCACACTAATTAAAATCAAAATAAATAAATTTCTTAATGTGTCTTTGCCATTTAAATTTCGAACTTACTTTAATGATTATCATTAGATAATGGGTAGTGATTATGTATGACTTATTTTGTAGTGTATGTTGGTGGACGAAAGAGAGAAATATGAAGGAAAAAAAGAAAGATGAGAAAGGAATTGATAAATTGGATAAGTAATTAAATAGGAAAACAAGAAAAAGAAATAAAATAGAAGGTATGAGAATAATTATTGCTAGATAATTACCACTATTGAGCATGCCAAGAAAACGTACCGCTGATGTTGCTTTGATAACCATCTCCCGTTTATAGCCACAAATCTCTTCTTCCTCTTGGAAAGCAGATATCATCACATCCATGAAGTCGCTTTCACATTTACTATCCTTCTCCTCACCTCTCTTTCTTAGATGTTCTTCCAGCCACTTCTCAAGAATAAGGTCTATTTCCTTATTAGTCCTCTTCATGAAACTCACATACCCTTGGAAATCAATCCAACTAAGGGATGGAATAGCATCAGCTACCACAAAAACACCACATAGATATGTGGCATCTCTGATAGCGTTTCTTAGTCTCCATGCCTCATTGTCTTCTTGGTTAACTGTGTCCCCTCCAAATCTCTTCCCAGCTATCATCCTCACAATTATATTGAAGGTCATGTGCTCCAATAAATTGCTTATAGGCACTTGAGTTGTTGAGCCATTCACGTTCTTTGAACATGATATTGATGAGTAAAGGTCTTTGACAATAGACAATGTTTCAGTGTCTCTCACATGCTTTAGCTTTTCAAGCTTATAGCTTGATAGGATCTCAAGGATTGCCATTTTTCTAATTTCGCGCCAATACTTCCCATAAGGGGAAAAACCAAAAACTGCATTGTTGTAACCTAAGATTTTCCCTGCTGATGTGATAGGCCTTGAGGCAAAAGCTTTGTCATTAGTTGTGAGGCACTCCTTGGCAATTTCCCTGCTATTCACCACTAAGGTGGGGTGGCAACCCAATTTGAGACAGAAAATTGGACCATATTTCTCAGCAATGGCTGAAAAGGTCCTGAAATACGGTTTTCTAGCATTGAGAAGATGGAGATGACCTATGAAAGGTAATGCACCACGAGGTTCCAGTACTTTGTTACCCTTTCTTTGTTTAGATCCATGAGGAGATTTAATGGATCTAAACACAATGTATGCGATTAACAAAGCTAAGATTCCTGCCATATTTTGGACATATGAAGCAGGATCCATGGGGAAGGTTGAGTAGCCACAATATCTATCTGCCCATCTATTTATAGGATCTGAATTCTCTTGCATTATTGAATGACATGATCAGCGGGTCCCATGAACGAGACAACAAAATAATTAGTTTGACAAATATCAAACTTGTTGGTGTGATGTAGGCCCTTCATAGCGACATATATCTGTCAATTAAATTTCTTTGACAACTTGATCCAATAACAATTGAGGAAAAGTGGGTTTAAAAAATTATAAGAGAATTTAATGATGTCATTTTATATCAATTATAAGAGAATTTAATGACGTCATTTTATATCAATTATAAGAGAATCAATGTAAAAAATTGTACAGTTACATTCCTTATATAACTGAATGAATATTTGTAATGTTGTATTTTTTTAATTGTCTAACAAGCGATTTAATTAGATTGTAAGAAGAATTAAATTTAATTTAAGTGTTTATAATTAATTAATTATTATGGAGTGATGGTGAGTTGTGTTTCCATATATGATTATATTTACATATGTGAATATCATGACACCATAAATTTATTATGAATAAACATGTAATTTTTCCTTTTTGTAAAATGATTTTTTATTTTTTATTTTTAATAAACACATTCATTAATCCAATTGTAAAAATATTTTACTATAATAAAAGGTGGGTAAACTTTTTTTTTTTATTCCTTTATAGATACAAGTCTTGAAAAATATTAATCATTTTGTAAAAATAGATGCATTCCAATTATCAACCATATGCTTTTTTGAATGAAGAGAAAAAGAAGTGTTATAAACTTAAACGGTTGATATATAGGTGAAGAGTTATTCATTACAATAAATAATGAATGTGAAACTGAAGATACATTAAAGTCTGGATATGTCCCAAATTACACATAATAAAAAGATGATGACTATAAGTACCAACAAAATATCTGGAACCTAGGTCTGCCCATACAAATTCAAAAGAAAGGGAAACTTCCAATCTCGAAGAAGTCATCACTAACCCAAACCTAAGGAAGAAATTATATGCAAGAAAGGTGAAACAAAAGGTCGGTAGTTTAGAAGGTCCCTAACAGCAAGACTCTCGTGAGGAAACATCCCACATATCCTCATTGGGATCCTTCTCAAAATCCTCCTTACTACTTTCCTCAATGAGCCACTTGGCTCCTCCATGGGGAAGCTCCTTGGGTCGTTGTAACTTCCTGAAATTTTGATAACTAAAAATAGATGTTTGATGTATTACTTGTATTATTTAATTACTTGATTATTTTGGATTAGTTGAAGTGATTTGTGATTATCCTTGTGCAACTGCGTGGTACGATATTAGGTTTTGTGGAATTTGTTTGATTTGCTTTGGAATAGCTCGCTTAGCGATACCAGCTCGCTAAGACCAATTCTTTCCCGAGGAAGTAATTTTCTTTGCGACATTAGCTTGCTAAGCGCAATTCTAGACAGAAGAGAAATTTTGCTTAGCGCGAAATGTCTCGCTTAGCTCCAAAAGTTAAATTTTGCTTAGCGAGACAAGCTCGCTAAATGAGACTTGGAGGTTATAAATATGTCCATCCGTGTGGAAAACACAACTTTTCCCTCTTCTTCTCCCCCCAAACTCTCACCCAAGACCCTAAACCTCTTCTTTCTCCACCAACGACACTGGTGACCGCCACGAGCCACCACCGCTTGTCGTTGGGTCACTGCACGAAGTTGAAGCCTTTAATTGGAGCGGAATTTTCAAAACCCAACTCGTGGGTTTGGTAGTGAATGGAGCCCTCGACCCTTCCTTCGTGGTTTCTTACAGAGCTCTACGTTTGGACCAACAGACATGAACCTAAGAGATCTTTAAATAATGCTATGAGGAGCTATCGGGGAGATATAGATAGGTGAGGGGAGTCTATGGCTTGTTTATAGTTTTTGACACCAAAGTTGGGGTCTGGAAACCCAATTACAGCGTAGAATGTTTGTCCCTGTTGCATGTTGGTTTTCAAGAAAAGTTGTGTTTTAAACTAATGGGATGTGATATATTTGTTATTAAATGATTTTGTTGTTGTATTGATTGATATTTTGGGGAAAAATCTTAATTACGGAGGAGACTCTACCCAAAAAAAATTATATTTTTTCTCTTGTTATTTCTTTTATAAAAATTTAAATGGTTTAAGAGTTTGTTTTGTATACTACAGTTCTTCTCTTTAATTTAGAATTTCCCTTAAAATGTCAGTCTCGTTATATTACGAATGGTTATTATATGTAATTTATGTTGTCTGAAGACCTGAGTAATGTGAATCCTAGGCATGAGTTTATATTTATGTATGTGGAATGTGTTTGCTTGTGTTGATGCTGACTTTGAGATGAGATGATGTTGAGGTTGATGATGACATTGAGATGAATTGATGTTGATGTTGATGATGTCATTGAGATGACTACATGTTGTGTATGTACATGGGGTGTAGTGACCTTCTGAATATCCCTGGAGAGGAAACAGAATTTGGTTTAAAAATTATAAGCGTCCATGGAGAGGGAAGGAGATTGTTTAAAATTTTTAACTATTCAAGGTCAGTGCATTGTTGGAGCCCATGTTTCATACTGCATAATTGTGTAGAAATAGTATAAAATTTGTTAGTAAGTACCAGTCGTTTTTCATGAGGAAAAATGCTAGTACTTGGGGCATATCACTCAATTTGGAACTTGCTTGAGACTCATATTGATCAACATAGGGGGGAGAGCCTGTGCAAGACTGGGTGACCTCGACAGTTGTTGCTAAGTTTCCCTAAGTGAGAGTGTCATGAGGACATGCTTAGGCTACTTCCTTATGAATGGTACAACATTGCATGTGAGAGTTGAGTCAGGTGCATGCATCATTTCAAACATAATTGATTTGAATTGTTGAAAAGCTGATGACTAGTTTGTTAAGTTACGTTGAACTGATAGATTATTAAAATGATTGTGATGATTTGTAATTGCGTTTCTTTTTAATCATTGTCATTCTGATAGTCGTTAATATTTTACGATAAACTCACCCTTGCATTTTGTATCATGTGGTTGATGCCTGTGACAATCTCATAAAAATTCTTTAAGACTGTGAGACAGAGAGCACTCTAATTTAGACATAATTCAAAGATTTCTTCCCAAAACCAAAAGGACTTCCTTTTAATCAAAGTACAAATTACTCAACAATTCATCCTATGTTGCTCCCGGTAAAATTTTATTTCTAACATTTTTCCCATACCTAAAATTGTTTGTCCTGCAATAACTCTATTTCACTTGGGCATTTAGAAAATGAAGATGAGATCCATATTTTTTTTAATTTATGTTTCTGGAAATAATTTGTTTACTAGTTTTCATAAAAAGTAAACCTTGTATTCAGAAGATAACCAGAGAAGACGGTCACCTTGCATGTCATAGATGGGCCTCAAAATGACCTCATCTCTAAAGGACTTCAACACAAAAGTTGTTAAAATTGTGTCTAGAGAAAAAAACAGTTTCATGAAAATTCAACAGTTAGATTTCATTATAGGTTCGAAATCCCAAGACTGGTCCAGAGGATCATACCTTCCAGCTAGTGTCTCCTTTCTCATAGCTTAATTTCAAAATTCCAAACTTTCTTTTTAAAATCTAAGAAAAATTGAACAAAGTCTCCTTTGTACTAGGAGCTCTTCCAAAGCACAAAAATGAAGAAAAACTGAAAAGAGAACATGCATGCAAAGATAAAAGATCTCAGGTTTGCAAAAATAGAGGAAAATTGGAAAAAGAAAAAAAAAAGAAAAAAGAAAACTTTGATGCATGCAATGCATTGGAGGATCAATACATCATGGTTGCCTCCTCCCAAAGGCAACCATGGTTAGCTGAGTTCATCACAAAGGCCTCCTTACCACTGAATTCTAGTCTCATACAAAAAAGTAAATAGAGGAAGACACACTTCTAAGCTTGCAAAGGCACACCAAAGAGAATGGAACAACATAATTTTTGGTTTCCTTCACCTTATGTGGTTTCTTTGAGTGTGGTGAAGGTTTAGGAGAGAGAAGAGAGCATAAAATTGTGTTTCAAAGATTTGAAAAGAAAAAAAAAATGGAGTGTATGTGAGGGTGTGTGTGGTCGTGAGTGTTGTTAGGTGGGGGAGGGGTCTGCATGAGTTTTGATTGGTTATGAGGGTGGTGCAAGCATGGTCAGCCATGCTTGTGTAGATTCCGTGAAATGATGGATGAAAAGTGGTTTACACTATGTATTTAACTTACACAGTATAACACCCTGAAATTTCAATAACTGCAAATATATATTGTATGAATTATTCTTGTGCAACTGTTGATGTGAGTGTTAGGTTATGTGAGATTTGATTGATCTATATTTAAATTATTTGGGTGAAATATTAATTAAAGATATTACAAAAATGTTTGAAGAGAAATGACCATATTACCCTTCCTTTGAAGCAGAAATTACATAAATGTCCTTGAGGTGAAAATGATGATAATGCCCTTGGATATTTTTGGTTAGATATTTTAAAGTGGAAGTTACAAAAATATCCTTGAACTAGAATTACACAAATACACTTGGATATTTTGAAAATTACAACGATACCCCAAGAGTGAATGACAAATTATCATAGTACCCTTGAGGCAAAAATTACCAAAACACCCTTTGATATTTTGTGAAAGCTTAATGAAATTATAGAGTGCCCTTGGATGGCAAATTACCAAAATACTTTGTGACAAGAAGCCTCAGAATAGGATTTCTATAAATTTCATACGATAATAACTTTGAAATTTTATTCAGGAGAATTCAAGTATCAGAAAAATATGGAAAAATGATAAATAGAATCTGTGAAATTTTCTCTTAATTGTAGGATGAATAGACTTATTGAATAAGATGATTTAGTAATTTTGATGGTTAGAAGCAGAACGGACCAATCAGAATTAAGATAAGAGCAGTCTTGTATGTAAGGTCTGTGTAGCATTCTGTATAGACTGCTTGTGAGCAATTTATACTGTAATTGAAGTCAGTTTCTGGAAAACTCTAGAGTTCTATTATTTAATATTATCCTTAGGTAGAAGAGTTCAAATCAAACTTTACTTCCTACTAAAAAAGCCATGTGTAAAGTAAAGATGAAACTAGATTATTCTAAAACGCAAAGGAACACTTCAAAACAAACCAAGAGGGGGGCTGAATTGGTTGAACCTTGCCCAATTAAAATTCTAAAATCAGAGTTGCCACAGGATCTTTATCACATTCAAAAATTGTTTCAACACCAAGAATCAATATTCAATCAACTTCCCTTTCCAAGAACAATAGAAAACAGAGAATAACTTTCTGTGCAATGAAATTGATTCACAAACAAAGCAATTAAGAGATTAATAGAAGAGAAGAAAGAATAGCTACAGATTTTTATACTGGTTCACCTCAAACACTATGAGGTTACATCCAGTTCTTCCACTCAACACTAGAGTAGAGTTCCACTATTGCAAAAATATTCTTACAAGCAAATTTACAAGCCTCTCTTTATCAACCATAGATAAAGTTCAGAAGTCTAAAACCCTATTAGACCCTTAGAGACCAAAACCCACACTGAGAACACTACTCAGCTGTCCTTAGAGAAACACTATCTCTACACTTGCAAGAAACCCATTTACAATAAACTAATCTTTACAAAAATTCAAAAGAACAGTTTTACACCTTCAAAGACAAGGAAAGATATCACCTGATAATCCAAGAATGCATGAACATGAATGAATCAACTGATTGAATTACAGATTACCAACTCAATGCATTCCTTTCCTATGCTTTGAATGAACAATGATTCTTCAGCTTCTTGATTCAAAAACCCATATGAATTTGTGAAGCCTCAATGTGTTTAGAAATCAGAGAATGTCACTAATGAAAGCTCAGAATATTTGTGAATGCTTAGAATACGAAAAAATCAAAAGTCACAGAAGTTATAAACCTCAGCCTGAGAGATTCCTTTTATAACAGCTTTTTTAACTGATAATAATCGATTAAAGACGCTCCAGTAATCGATTATTTTGCATATGTAATCGATTAAATCAAGATAGTAATCGATTAAAATGCTCATTTTCCAGAGTTCTAAGAACGAACCATTTAATCGATTATTCCGATACGTAATCGATTAAGCCAGAGAGTTCCATTTCTCATAAAAAGGCCTAAGTAATCGATTAATCCGACATGTAATCGATTACAATGTTCATGATTTGTTTTCTAAAGGCACGAAGAACAGAATAATCGATTCCATTAGCCTTGTAATCGATTAATTCAGTAAGGCTTCATTTTTCCAAAAACTTGGCTTTTTTAAATCCTTACTTGTGACTTCTCTTTAATTAATTCTTTTAATCTAACAATCC
>PYAF01002907.1:29205-73201 GCA_007407185.1 Glycine tomentella | reverse complement strand
TAATGTCGCTGAAAATATTATGTTGCTGTATATTTTATTATGTTGCTGTTGCTGTATCTTGTTGTGATTGATAATTTAATGTGGCTGTAAATCATTATGTTGCTGAATATGAGTTTGCTGTATGTCATTAGTATGTTGCTGGAAGTTGCTGTATGTAATGTGCTGTATGTTATTTTGTTATGTTGAGTGTTTCCATAAAACACACCAAGTATTTGATAAAAGGTTTCAAGAAATAAAATATGTTATGTGATCTTTTATGTGTAAATATAAAGTGTTGATTGGTGGTTTATGATTTTGATGTTGAGAAACGAAGCAAGAATTTTGTTATGTTAATGATGGAATAATTGGAATTTTTGTGGTAATTATTTATTCTAATAGCTGTGGCTGTATGATGAGACTATGGTGTAAAATTCTATGATGGTGGAAATAAAGCTTTATGTGTTGTTCTAAAAACCTTTGCCACAAGACTTGATAAAATAAATTATTCATGCATTTCATACGCATATGCCTGGCGGGGGTTAATCCGTGGAGTTGATGCCTTGCGGGGGTTAATCCGTGGAGTTGTTTGTCAGATAGCTGAACTGAGTCCATGCGTTCAGAGTGGAACTAGGGGGTAGTGTGTTTCAGGGAGGACCGCACCACCATGATGATCACATAGGTGGAGGTGACATTCCTACGCGCCCCTGCCCTACCCCGACTGATTGGATAGGTGTGCCAATGGAATGGGGCTATCTGACTGTGGCCACTGATGATGATTTTATGAGAAGCTGAGATCTCAGTCATGCATCATTTAATAAAAAAATCATGCATCAACCATTATGAACATTGATTTATGATTATTTGATTATTATTCTGTGTTTTATTATTTTGGGCTGTTGTAAACCTGTTGAATTATCTAAACTGTGTTTATTAAATACTTACCCTATTTGTGTCGGTGGTTGACACCTGTGATGACCCCAATTCATTTGGGCGAGCAGAGGAACAAGAAAGCATGAGCTATAGATGAAGGAGCTGGATGTATTTTATGCTATTATTGTGATTTTCTGTTTATCTGTAATTGGTACATCACTGTGTTGTACTAAGCTGTTTGTATCTTATTTTGTGACAAACTATTTGGGATTATATTTGGACTGTTTAATAACTCAGTTTATATTAATAAATTACATTTGTATAATCGTGGTGAGAGAGAATCGTTTACGTTACAAAAGAATCATTAATTTGCAAGCAAAGCGAAAAAGAATTTTCGTGAAAAATTTATAACTAAGACCATTATAATACAAAGTAGACACGAAATTTATCTAAAATCAATCAAGCACGAGAGAGTAATGAGAGGCGTTACATTATACATGCCAAAACATCGACAAAAATTAAAAGCATTTATATTAAGATATTAAAATATCTTAATATTTAAAGCTATTTTGGTTTTTCTAAACATGTATGCTTAAGTTTTGCCTCTTGCCTATGGGGCTTTTAAGAGTTGAGTAGCTTTGTATTTTCACATTATGATCATAAATCTAAATTTGTGTTCATTCTCTTATGTCCTATTTAGAAAAAATGAAGGTTGTGACTTGTGAACGCGTGTTAAGAATCTTAAGATATTAAAATATCTTAATATTTACAACAATACTTGAAGATTAATTACTTTATTCTCGTCTTTCTTTCATAAATTTGCTTCCTTTTCTGGATTAGGTTAGGATGAACCTTGATTTGAATTTATCGTGATTAATTTCTTTTCTAAATCCTTCTCTTATTTTTTTATATTTAATTATTCAATTTGCGCTTAATGCTATTCTATTGGGAAATTGGAATTTAGTCTCTCAATTCAATAATAATAATAATTTGGTAAGGTTATAAAATAATAAAATATGACCAATTTTGTTCTTTAATTTTTTTTTAAAAAAAAACATTCTAAGATGGTTATTCATTTGAAAAACCGTCTTAAAAAATATATTCTAAGACAATTTTTGTGAAAACCATCTTATATTACTGATTTTTTATTTAAAAAAAAAAACAAAGATGATTCTTTGAAAAATCGTCTTACAAAGTATATATTTTAAAATGATTTTTGTGAAAACCATCTTAGAATCTTAGAGTTTTTTTTTTTTTTAAAAAATAGATATTTTAAGACAGTTCTTTGATTTAAAAAGTATTCACTTTCTAAGATGATTTTTCTTAGAAATTGTCTTAGAAATATCCATTTTTTATTTAAAAAATAACAACTTCTAAGATGGTTCCGGGATAGAACCATCTTAGAAAGTGTACCCTTCAAAGACAGTTTGAAAATCGTCGTCAAAAGTATCAACTTTCAATGACACTAGCTACAAAGATAATTATAAAACTGTCGTGAAAAGTCATAAATAACCGTTGGAAAAAGCGGTTTTTTTTTCAGTAGTCATACATTGCATCTTGTCATCATTTATTGTCATGAACTGTTGGCTACTCTTATCATTAAATATGTGCATTTTCATTAAATGTTAGTTTCTATCATTAAATGTTAGCTTCTCTTATCATTAAATATGTGCATTTTCTTTTTTTGATATGTTATTATACCCCGATCTCATAATAGTTGTCGTGTAAAAATTAAATAACTTTTAAAATATTCAAAAAATTTCATTGTATTGTAATATTAATTACTTTTTTCACTTTATCTTTTATGATATTTATGATGTACAAAAAATATTTAAATTAATTAATAATTATAAGGTTAATTTTGTAAAATTAATATTTTTTAATTTATATATCAGTTTTTCTTGGTCTAAGTAAAAATTCTATGACGACAAATATTATGAGCTTTGTTGTTGGATATCTCGTTTGTACACATTTTCTCTTTGTTTATTGAATCTATAGTGAGTTATATATAGAGTTTGAAAAGGTAAAATATTTGAAGATAGAGGGATTATCATTTTCGGTTGAAATGTCCTTGGGAACAAATCAAATTAAATATTCCCTTTAAAAAGTTGTGTACTTAGTTTTTATCATATAGAATTACATTAAAATAAAAATATTTTATAAAATACATTTTATGATAAAAATAAAAGGAATCTCAAGAGTGGCTTAGCAATTCAAGTTGGAGAGAAGATTTGAACGTGGGAGCAAATGGAAGCAGTTTTTTTCAAGTCTGAACAAGCTAGCATGGAGCCATTATTCTCTAAAAAAGGGAGAAATAGGTAATAAAAAATAACGATTGTTTGTTTGCATGGAGAATGCATAATCTGAGGGGGGAAAATATGCTCAAAAACAGTTTTCAAGACAAGTACCCATGATGAAAGCATGCATCCATAACTATCAAATCTTGTAGTTATCAAAAATGATTAATGTACCCAAAAAACAAATGATGAATGCAATTGCGTAGAAAACATTAGAAATAGCAGAAAATACAATGTAAAATAGATCTCCGATCAAATCAATCAACCTTATTTTTTCCAATCATTTATTTTTATTTATTTACATTTGTCTTTATTATCACTTTTGACCACAATTGATAATTAGTTATTTTCTACAACTGATGAGTCATAATATCCACATAAACATAAATTTACATGCCCAGTGGGACTCTAGTCATCTCAAACTAAAGTTTCTTTCACCACCTTCCAATCAGAATTGGTCCACCTAATTAAGATAAGGACTTAGCATTTTCAAGATGAATTCAACTCCATCAAACGTGAAGGACTTCTAGCAACCAAGTCAAGACATAGTTGAGCACAATTATAGTTGTTGCATTTGTTCAACCCATGGTATAACCACATAATTTGCTATTGTCCACCAACTACCACCACTTCTGGACCTCTTCATTACTCATAGAACTTCATCAACATTAATGAACCTTTAGATCACATGCGACACAGTCATCCAGTTGCACACTCGATCAGTAACTATTGACGCTTTTGTTCCTGATCCACCCTCATGCTACTTTACAAGTGATCAAGAACCAGATCCTATAATTGCCCCTTCTTATATCTATCAACAGATGGAGATGAGAATACATGATATCATGTACCTAGTGTTCCAACAACTGGGATATATTGCCATGCCGATGGTACCACTGTTACTACTGCATAAAATATGTTTATTCTTAGGCAATCATATTTTATACATCTAGTTTCTATGCATAAATTATGACAAACTTTATTTTGGTCTTAATGTTTATGGGGTTTCTTGCACCATTTTTGTCATTTCATGCATCTTAATTAATTGTCTTATCCTAAATATATGTTGAATTGGTGGACTGCTCTATATTGAATAATTTGCTCAATCCATATGCAACAACATTAGCCGTTGATAAACCATATAGGAAGTTGTCTTGTCCCTGGTCCCTATAATTTCAATTTGAGAAACAGCAATTGGCTTGGACCAAATATTGCATGAATAATTAGTTGCCTTCTCACCTCAGAGCTCAAGGGACCCCTGTATTTCAGGCCACGACAACTAATTTTGGGAGGGTCCAAACTTGCATTGTGAAGCAACCCCAAGTCAGCCATATGGATTATTTACTCAATTAACAAATGGGGGCAGACTAGTTTCCAATAGGCATCTAAGCCCCATGGATTCTATTGTTCTGTTCATGAATCAAGAAAAATGTCATTTACCACTTGTTGGTAACCATCAACTAACATGGGCAATGAGATGCCTTTTACCCCAAAAGCTTTATTTAAAAAAGAATTATGGAAAATGGTATAAAACACACATTTGGAAATAACAAAGTTTCACAAAAATAGTTAAGGAGTTTATTTGAAATAAATTAATAGTGTGTGATGTGTGTTTTGGGACAATGTAACAAGGGGTGTTACGGGTGGTCTTGATAGTCACTATTTATTTTTAATGTGAAAAACATACAGTTGTAAGAAAAATATTTTGTTAAGAAACATAACATAAGATTTGAAACTTACATATGCCTTCTGAGAGTGACTAATTACCCATTTGCATGTGGACTTCTTCTTGTGGTTAGCCAAAAACAGCTTATCAGGGTTGGGATCTCGACATAACTCCTCGACCTTGGATACTAGAAATGCAACAAACGATTATTAATGTATAAATGTGACTGATTGTAAAACAAAATGAACTTTTTAAAGCACATGTTAGTGGATTCAAAAAAATCATTGGCTGCCTCATTAAAGGCCTTGCGGCTTGTAGTGTGGAGTGTTTTGCCTTCGGTTGAGGCCTGATTGTCCTTATCAAACTACATTGTTTACTCTCTAGGGTGAACCTTTCACTTTAGAGGAAATTCTTCCTATTTATTTATTTTAATCCTTATGTATCATTCTATAATCTGTATGCTTCAGATTTGCGTATACCAATTCAATTTTCTATGAGAAATTCCACCAACATCATTGAAAAACTGTGAAAAGATTATGTGAAACTCCTTATAGTATCAAGGTCTTTGTTTTTGGAGGCATAGATTGTGTTACTTGTCTAAAGTGTACCAACCTAATTTTCATCTTATAGGAATTTAATTTGTTTGATATATTTTAAGAAAATTAATTATTTCTTAAATAATATTTGATTGAAAGGAATTTGATGCGCAGTAAATTGTGATTAATTCCTTAGGTAAATTAATGTCAGGGTTTGGTAATTATTGTATCGTGAAATAATATTTCATGATGTGCGATTTAGATATTCGCAGTCTTGATTAAGATTTTGTTTGATTTGAAATTTGTTTGATGTGGTGGTATTTGAATTAAATTGACTTAATAATATCATTGAGTTTAATTTGTGAATTTAATTAAATTAGCATGTTGGTGTAAAAAAATGTGTCAGAAGTGCTTATATATGTATACACTTTATTTAAAACTTTCCTTTACTATTTTCAGGTGTTTACAACTTCTCTTTGTCACAATTTCACATAGAAGTAGTCTAATATAGAATTTTCAGTTCATCAACGGCTAAAAAACTCTTTTGACTGGACTAGGACCCAATCAAAGAACATAATTTCTTTCCTTAGTCACCTAAAAGGAAATCATTCATTGATAATTAGCCGACATGACAACTATTCAATCGACAAATTTTCACACTAACAACGTCTAATGCATCCACCATGGGTAATTCCCACTCAAACCATCTTCTTCACCATAGAAAGTTCCCAGCCTAGACTCCTCCCTCCCCAACTTCCCATGTCACTTAATTTACTATCTTGTTGTATAAAGAATTTGAAAAATAACCTAGGAAATTTAACAACCCAACTCTCCTCCCCTAATCATTAGTCATGCCAAAAACTCGTACTCCCACCACTCCGACTCTCCACTCAACGATCCCTCCATTATAATGAGGAATTTTTAGTCACCTCCTCACCTTGTAATCCCTTTCAGCCCCCATATTTTGACTCAAGAATGATACACCATAAAGCCCCCTTTCCTTTGTTGGAATATAGTCCACCTTCACTTTGCTAAAAGAGCAATGTTGAACATATTCACATCCTTGGTACCAACCCCCCCCTGACCTTTTGATTGACAAGCCCTTGTCCAACTTACCCAACTTACTTTTTCTCCCCATGCTCAAACCCCAGAATAAATCTCTTTGTATTTTCACAATCTTCCTCACTACGTACCGCACTAGGGATTATAAAGAAAGACATGTAGAACAAAGGTAAGGAGGTCAAAACCAAGTTTATGAAACAAACTCTCATCCCAAAAAAAAAATACAATGGCTCCAACTAATCTTGTAAAAGTTAACCTTTAACTCGAAATAAGCTCAAAGCATCTTAGAATGCTCTTACCACAATGAAATTACTCAAAGAAGCTTAACAAAATAAAAGTGGGTCATCCACGTATTGCAAAAGTTGAGTTCCACATTACCATCCACCACAAGGAAACTTGCATACAATTTCTTCTCAATAGTTTCCCTCATCATCCTACATAATCCTTCTAACATAATAGTACGTAAACAAGAAATGTGTCAATGGATCACCTTGGCTTAAACCTTTTTGAGCCAAAAATTCATAAGTATTCACCAATACCAAAATGGTACTTCATGTCAAACATCCCTTAATCCAATGAATCCATTTCTCATCAAAACTCAACTTCTTCATCATATAGAACAAGAAATTCCAATTAACCAAATCATAGATTTTTTTATAGTCTACCTTAAAGATAAGACACTTTTTTCTTTTTTCAATGGTATCATTTGCCACCAACACACTATGAAGTATGAATTTTTCTCCCAAAAAAGCACTTTGCCTATGATCTATCACACTTGAAAGCACCTTCTGCAACCTATTAGCTAATACCTTACACGATATTTTATACATACATCTCACTTAAGAGATGAGTCTAAAATCAGCAAGGTGTAGAGGTAATTCACTTTTGGAATCAATGTGACGAAAGATGCATTACAACCCATTGGAAAATTCCCATTCTCATGATATTCATCCAAAATCCTCCTAATGTCTTCATTCAAAATCCTCCCAAAAAAACTTTGATGAATTTTAAATTTAAATCATCCGGACCAGAGATTTTTAGACATCCACATTCCCACACGGCTTTCCAAATTTCCTCCGCCTCAAAAATATAATATTGAAAATAAGTAATTTTGCAGAAAATATGACTTTTGGCGTTAAATAAAATATAAGTTAATTTTATTATCTTCAGATAAAAAAAGTCAAAATTATATCTAATTATTAAAAAAGAAGAAAAATATATAAGGCAATGATACTAAATATCATCATATCTTAAAATTGAAATGTAATGTACCTCACACTTGAAGGTGCTATAAGCCTATAATAACCTGTCACCGGAAATAGTTGAGCACAAATTCAAATAACAAAATGTGTGATGGAATGATAATATAAAAACATTACATAATAAGATAGAGGCCTAAATATATGAAGTACTCCCAAAGGAGAACTGACATTAGAATCGGGTAGCACGTCGTTTAGCCAGTGCAGCTTGTTCACCCATCTTTGAACTTTCACCCACTTGAAATTCTTGAAAAACATAGTCACTGAAGCGTCTCTTGGTTCGTAGGTGCACAATGTTTGTTGAAGTGCCTCTACTCATGCCTTGCTCTTGCACTGCATGTATTTGTGCAAGATTGTTATTAGGATTCATACCTAAGCCTGAGGATAGTGACAAATCAAGATTGGTGGAAGGATTTTGAGGAGTTATAGCAAGGGAACTTGAAGAAGAAATGTTGGATCCCAATGCTACATTAGAGAACTCATGAAGAGGAACAACAGTTTTGGGACCATTGTGGAGATTCATTTGTGGCTGAGGAAGAAGCCCTTCATTGAACGTTTGCACACTTTCAGCTACGGGAAATAAAGGAAGGAGACTCAATGATTCAAAATCAAGAGATAGATGAAGGATCACTTCATTTTGGTTGTTTGCATTATCTTGTCCACCTTTAACAAAAAGGACATCAAATAGTTAGATAGTGCAAAGTGCAAACAAATAATAAATGTTCGAGAGAGAAATCGATGATCTAACCTTCAGGATTCATTATTGTTGTTGCAAAATTTCCTTCTGAAAAGGCCGAACATTCAAAGGAAACAATATTAAGGATCAGGTAATGTGGCTTCTACTTAGTTATTTGCACAATTCAGCCATAAGTGACAATGTAAAGCAACATTTATGTGTCAATGAAATGGTTATCATTTATCATTTATTCTAATTAAATGCATATATAATTGACCATAATATATGTAGGGATAGAATACATTTTAACTGCAAATATATGAATAACTACGAATAAATTTTGTTTTAATTCATGCAAATGGAAGTCAATATTGAATCTTTATAAACTTATAGTATCAAACCAAAAACATATAATTCATTACCAAAAAAGAAAAAGGCAGAAACATATAATTAATAGGATTTTTTCTGGAATATAACGAAAAGCAATGACTATTAATATCCTCAGCTCATCATAAATTATTGGGTTTTATAAATTTAATACGAAACTCTATAATAACCTATACCAGCTAATTACAAAAAATAAAATACATAATCATAAATGTAAATTAAGAAAAAAGAGGGGTACATTTTTTGTTTGACTTATGAGTTACATGTAACTTAAATAATTTTAAGAGATATAAAAAGGAACACGTAAAAGGTTAAAAAGTAACTCTTCAATCCAAATATTGATATGAACAAAGATAACTATGTGACACGGCTGAAATGTAAATTGTTCTTCATATTTAATTATATTATATATTGATATAGATATATCTTTTTTTTCTACAGATGATATAGAAATATCTTATACCATCGAATGTGTGTAATTCAATTATTAACATAGGTCAAGTTTGTAAAAAAAAGACTTGAATTTAATATTCACATATTATATTTTTCGAAAAAGGTGAAAACCTTAAATGTGTTTAAACTTTAAACAAAATAATTATGATTATTGTTAATAAAAACGTATATGTTAGTATTAAGAAGAATATAAATACATATGTTCCCTTATTGTTTCAAGTGCATATCATCAGTATAATCATAATTTTGTACTCTTAAATTTCATATCTAGATATCTATAACACAACTTTTTTTTTTCAATATATATATTGACAAACCCCCTATCAAAAAAAAAAAAAAAAAAAAAAAAAAAAAAAAAAAAAAAAAAAAAAAAAAAAAAAAAAAAAAAAAAAAAAAAAAAAAAAAACTTCCCTTATATTGATACAATAATTGAAGGGGGGCATAGGGTAGTAATTTGTACTACCATAATAATCCTCCCAACAATCCCTAATTAAGGTTCACTTGTTGTCACCTCTTCTCTTCATGCACTTGATTTCAAGTAAGGGTGAAAATAGGTAAAATTGAACTAAAGTTTTATTTGATCAAGTTTGTTCTCGTTTAAATTATAGGGACTGAATCTCTGAATTGTTTATCTATCAAAGACTTTTTTAAAGGTTTGGGTTTGTCCTACATAAAAATTTGATCTGTCTTACAAGCCAATTTTAAGTGTTTTATTTGTAATAATTTAATGTACACTAAGTTAGAAGTAACAATATGCATGTGATACTTTATAAAATAAAATCTAACTTATTTATACAAAATATTTGTTTTTAATATTTAATATAACGAAGTGTTTGCGGTTCTGGTTTAATTTTTTATCAAAAAATCATTTGAACCAAACTTAAAAAATATAAGCAGCTCAATTTGGTTTGATTTTCTTTCAAAATAAAATCTGAATCAAATCCAACTACTATTTTGCAGTTGGTTCAATTAGGTTTTTGCAGTTTTTACTAAAAACATTATTTCATTAAATTTATATACTCTTTTATCTTTTAAATTAAATTATATTAAAAATTGCTAATAAAAATCTATAAAATTTATTAATATGTTAAACTTTCTATAATAAAAATCTGTCAAATTTTTATTTATTGTAAACTGAACATATCTTTTAAGTTTTGTATACATAACATTACAAAATAATGTGAAACTCAAATGATATATATATATATATATATATATATATATATATAACACATAATCCTAAAGTAATATAAGTATTAGTATAAGTGTTGTGATTGGATTTGGTTTCAAAAACACAAACCGCAAACTAAACCAAATCATTTTGATTTTAAGAAAAAATTCATCCAAACAAATCCAAAACAATCAATTTGGTTCGAATTTTTTTTATAGAGATTTTCAGTTTATATTTTGATTGGTTTGGATTTGAACACCCTTAATATTCATGATCTTTTTAAAAAATATATTTGCATTAAGACATTTAAGTAAAATAATTTTTTTCAATAAACTTAATTATAAACTTTACTTGACTTTTGTGAAGATCAACATGCTCAACATTTAAAATACAAATAAATGTAAGATTTTAATTAATTATAACAAATTTAATATAGGTTAAATTAGTTTTTTGGTTTTCTCTAATTTATTATTTAAGTTCAGTTTGGTTTTTTAATTTTTTATTCAATTTGTTCTCTAATTTAAAAAATTATAAATTATTATTATCATCATATTAAGATTAAATTATTTTTTAGTTCTTTAATTCATTTTTTAGAATTAAATTGGTTGTTTAGTTTTTTTATTCAATTTGGTCCTCTAATTTTTTAATTGATTCACTTTAATCCTTTAGGCTAAATTTTAAGAAATCAATTTTAAAAGGCCTAAAGTATGATATGTTTAACTAAATAAATTTTACTAATTTTTTTTTACTTAGTCTATTATTTTAAAAGGTTTGATTTGCATCGAACTTGATATACACTAAGTCATAAGTTCTTTCAGAACAATTTAACATATTTTTATTCCTAATTCCACGTTCACCAAGCCCATGTCCACCCCATCATCTTTTATCTCTTATCTTAAATAATTAAAAACCTGGCCTTACAGAAACCTCATATATGCCAACAAATTTTTATTTATTTTAACTGAATCGAATCTTGAGTTTCAAGACCTTGGGTCCACTTATCATCACCAATTTTTACAAGAATTGGCCTAAAAAAACACTCCACCATTAATAATTTAGTCAGAATAGATGGTGGGAACTTAATTCGACTTATTTTAAAAATTAGAAGACTTAATTTAAGGGGAAAAAACTTTAGAAGATAAATCAAATTAAAAAATAAAATAGAGGACAAAAATTAATTTAATCAAAAATAAAAATCCAGATACTTGAGATATGACAATTGCTCAAATAAATGAAAATAAACTATGAAGAGTTTATTATGAAGATATGATACTTACCCAGTAGATATTTTGATATGAGAACAGGTGGTGGGCTCTAGGCAGCAAAAGTTGATTCTTTTTTCAATTATTAATCTCTTAATTTCTCTCACTCATCTCTCCTGTGTATAAGATGCACAGTGAAGAGTGAGGTATACTGGTTTAATTTATATAGATAGAATTGTCGAGGGTTGTCCGCAATCGTACGTAGATTTGGATTGTATGGAAAAAATCTATTAAAAAGGTAATAGAAATTACTTTCCCTAAAAAGGTGGTTTTACTATTGACAAAATGTTTCAAAGGCCAAATCGTGTTTTACCTAGTGTCACCTTTCTCCCCCTTTCACTCATTTATACACGCTCACAGCTAGCTGTCAACTTTTCAGTGTTGATTTATGAAAAAAGTTTAAACTCCTCAATTTTTTGTTTTATAAAATATCCGGACAATGAAGAAAAGAAGGAACACATTTAATTTTTTCTTCTTTTTTTACTTCCGCTTTTGTTATATAAAATTAAAAATATGTTTCTTTTTTTATCTCCTTCCTTAATTATAAAAGCGTAATAGCATTTAACTTGTTTTATGCTTTTGTTATATTAATTTAAAAATATGCTTATTTATTTTCTATTTTATAATAGTCGTACAAACATTTACTTAATTTCTGTTTAGCTGTTTGTCTGTTATCTCAAATTTAAATTAGAGGTTTATGTATGTATTCAAAGAAATTTCTTTTTCTAAAAAAAAAAAAAAATTCTTCATTTTTCTTTCTAACACTCATGCCAGCATTTTTCTTCTTTCACATAAGTCTATTTTCTTAATAACCGAACAGATGCATTAGTTAAGAGTTTTTTTATTTAATTAATTTTTTTGCCTTTAATTAACTAAGATAGACTTTTAATTACAATTTTTCTTCTTTCCCATAAATCTATTTTCTTCAATCAACTAAGATAGACTCTTTAGTTATAATTTTTTTTTTTTGCCTTTAATTATCATAAACTGACTTAAATTCAAGCAAGTATTAAAAAGAAATCTAGTTTTTTAACTTTTGAATTTAGTGTTATCTATTTATTAAAAAATGTGATCTATTCTTTACTGTAAGCATTTCTTTCTTTCCCATATGGCTCCGTTTTTACGGTTTTCTCAATTATTTAATTGACGAATGTACATTTGTTTAGTACACTAATTCAATGCGATTAAATTATTGATTCACAAGTTCAACCAATAATTCATCAACCCAATTACTTGACTGGGTTGACGATGAGTTCTATTTTTATAACGCTGGCCACCATGCCATTATACACTACTAACTCAAATATAAGAAAAAAAAGTTATCATATATTATGGATTTGAATATTTATTTCTTTTTTCAAAAAAATTGAACTTCACACACACAACCAAATGAGTTGAATCCCCTTATTTAACAAAATCTATTATATTTATATTATTCCTAAAATACTTTTCACTTGATTGTAATTTTGTTTTCAATTACTCTTTTCTATTTAGGATATCATGGTTTAATGAAGGATGTTTTAGGAAAATATATTTTTAATTGAGATTAGTAAAATAAAATGATATTAACTGAGATTCTTAATTAGTGTTAAATTAATTATATTTTCTAATGAGTTTAGAGGAAGTATAAGTTTTTTAATGGTAATGGACTTGACTAATAAATATTTTTTAAATAAGCGAAAAGAGGTATAATTGAATATTATTTTAAATTTTAAACATTTTTTAATTTCTAATTTTCTCCTTTAAAAAAATCAAATTTTCTTATATAGTATTAATTGCATAAAAATTAAATATAACAAAATTAATTTTAATAATAAATGTGATGCTAATATCTCTTTATTAAATTTTTAACTTTCTAAATGAATCAATACACATTAAAGTTTTATTAAATAAATATAATCAATGCAAAATTTAATACTTATATATACACATAAATAATGTATTTAAATATACATTAAATTTTTTATTATTTTATTATTGTTATAATTAATTTATAAAACATATTCTATAATATATATATATATAGACACAGCCACATATACAATTTATCTAAAACTTTCTATGCTTATTTGTTATTTTGTTATTTTTAAATATTTTAATTTAACTATATAATTATAAATAAAAAAGCACTGTCCACCAGATGAAGGACAACTTTGTAACTTCAAATAATTTTAGCATATTTTAATAAGAAATGTATTTGAAATTATTTTTGTTAAGTTCAATAGATTAAACTACATGTTTTAAGAGGAGAGGAATAATATAATACTTGTATTTTGCAACATCATTATTTTTTTTTTCACTTTTTTCTCTCTTTTTTCTAACTTTGTTTTTTTTAATATAAAAAGTTGTGCAAAGCACATACCGTACACCTAGTTTATTATACATTTTAACAAAAGAGGAGAAGTTAATGTAATATCCATATTGTCGCAAAGTGATTGGTCAAGACAGGACAATCATAAAAAAGATAAAAGAATTTTTCCAGAAAGGAAAACCTAGGAGAGTCGTCACTAACGTTTATTTAAGGAAAATGTCGAAAAAATCAAAAATAAGAAACGGTCTACGATTTTAGAGAAAAATAGTTTGGGAGTCATTTATGTCTAGGGAAGGGATTAGCACCCCACGCATATGTCATGAAGACAACAGTCTTTAATCAAGTGTACTAAAAATAAAGTGGCATTTTAATTATTTGTCTTCCCTTAAGAACATAACTTATGTTTGTTATATTTTGTTTATTTAGAAAAGGAAAGCAAAATTTTATTTTTTTAGGAAAGAGAGGATTTTATATATATTTTTTAGTTTTTTTAGCTCGACAATGGATTTTTCCTCACTCCTACGTATCCCCAAGTGTCATGAAAAAATCAGACTTACGTAGTTCTTTAGTAGAAAACAGCTTGTGTGTTGGGTTGACTTTATCTTTTATGAAAGATTTGTTTCAATTGAGTGAAAAAAGAGTCGTTAAGGTGTTGAACCTTGAAACGGCTTTGAATTTTAAGAAAAAGCAGAGAGAATCTCTTAAGGCATTGGACCTCAAAGTGATCTCGAGTAAGGTGTAATTTTATGGAGAAAAGTAAGGAGTAAGGTGTAATTTTGGAGACCTATCATGGAGTTTAAGGAACGTAAGCTTGTACTAAAGAAAACTAAAGTGGAATTGCAAAAATAAATGAATAATTGACATAACATTACGTAATCAGATAAATCAAATGGGAATAGAAAGAGACAGAAAAGGAGTACACTTAGTAATTAAGGGTGCATACATGAAGAAAGGTAGTGTAGCATTTTATTTCATTTTAAAATGGGCCTGGCCCAAAAGGCAAAAGGGCTGTAGGTATGAAAACCAGCTTGTAAACAGTAGTAGTTAATTTGTTCACAACGGGCTAGGTCCAAGAGGTAAAGGGGTGTAGGTGTGAAAAAGAAGAGTGTAAACCGTACACATTATTTTGTTCAAAATGGGCCCGTCCCAAAAAGGGAGGGTGTGTAGTTATGTAAATGGGGGTTATAAATAGCATTAGGTATTTGTTTCAGAATGGGTCAGGCCCAATAGGTAAGCAGGTGTAGTTATTAAAATGGGGATTGTAAACACTAACTACTTTTTTTTTGGGCTGGAATCGAAACCGGGTCAGAGTGACCTGGCCCAACCCGCAATTAGGCACAAGGGTTGGAAAACTCTATGTGCCACTGCAGCCAAAACGGTGCAGAGATGAAGCCAAAGCCTCAACAGAAGAGGCATGGTCCCTTGCTGCCACCGGCGCGGGGGCCTTGCAGCGGGAAGTCACTTTAGTGAGGGCGGCACGACAGTACTACGGCGGTGCCCTTCATTGTAACGCCATGTATGCATGATAAGTGCCACATTTTAGTAAAAATAGGACTTATAGGATGGCACTTATCTGTTGTTTTGATTAAATTTATTTACAAATTAACCCTAGAAACCTAGTCAAATTGTAGTTGTATGTAGTTAAGTTATGATCTCATGTTTTGAGAAGATTTGTCCAAATTAATGGTGTATTTTGATAGGTTCGAAGATTCCAGAAGTTTCGAGCATATAAAGCCAAGAAAAAGGGGTGATCAAAGTAAAAATTGAAGTTTCAGAAGCAATCCAGGCCCAACAATCAACAAAGCCCAAAGAAAACTTCAACCTTAAGATTTAAGCTCGCCCAGGCGACCACATTTAGTGCATTTGGCTCGCCCAGGCGAGCTACAAGTTCCAAAAAGATATCTTAAGCTTGCCCAGGTGAGCAAAACATGAAGGAATTGGCCACCTGGGCGAGTGAAGCAGGCAGGAGGAAAATCTTATAAATACCCCACGGATTTTGGAGAGATGGCATGTTCCTAGGCACCATTTTAGCTTCTTCATTCATATTTTAGGCTTAGGATCCTTCCTAGTTGAGAGTAGAAGGTTAGGGAAGTAAGGAAAATGAGTTTTTGTAGTGGAGACTCTGCCGAAAAGAGGATCGATGACAAGCTACTTCGTCAGTGATTCTATTAAGGAAGTTCTTTCGATGCTCGCCTAAGCTTCTCTAGGATTGGACGTACTCTTCTTATCTCTATGCTCTTTTAATTTCTATGCATTATTCTATTTCTTATTGGTGATTTCATTCTATGTTTAATGTTTGATTCTAAGTGATCGCTAGTTTCATGAACTTAACCCTAAAAGCGACTGGAAAGTAAATTTAGGGTTTGAACCGAATGATTTCACTCATCACATTACGTTGCTAGGAATAGGGCATAACGTTTTGATCGTATTAGATACGTGAATAGAATCTTAATGCTAGGGTATTTAATTAAATATGCGAGGAATCGATATTTAGTAAAATATACTTAGGACCTTAATATGCGAGGAATCGAATTAGGGTTACTTAAACATGTGCGTCAATAAGATTAGAAAAATAATGCATTGCTGAAATTAATTGAAGGGATAAGTAAGACGAAATCCAATCCTATGCTTTCCTTGACTTAAACTCGTTTATTTTATTTCCGTAGTTTTTATCTTTGTGCTACGCTACGTCATCAAACAAATGAACATTCGCTTTAATCATCTGTACATAGACTATTAAACTGGTAAATATTTAAACTAATCAAAGTAAACTCAAATCCCTGTGGAGACGAACTTTATAAATTTGTAACTTGCAACGATAACATGGTACGCTTGCCGTAAGTTCCTAACAATGCATCCGGTTCATTAACATTCAATTATGGTCGTTAAGCGCAACAATTAATTAAAGATAATAAATTCGGAAGCAAATAACAAAATGATGTCATCAAATGTCAACAACAATACCCACTTTACATTATGTACGGTGAACACTCACATCACACAACTAGAGGACTAAATGAGCTATATTCATATATCACAATCAATGTAACTCCACAATGGTTGTTACCAATAATAGGTAGCACATACCTTGTCCTCTCTACATACATCAATATCTCTCAAAATATACCACAATGTACATCAATTGTGCATCTTCCCCTCAGGGGTACAAAATATAGGCATAACAAAAACAATGAGCCATCATGCTATCAAAATATATGCCTAAGGTTCACACAGAACCGTCTGCTCGCTGGGCATCACCTACAAAAATATAAACCCCACACGGGGTGAGATACAATCTTAGTAAACTCAAGGTTCTTGGAGGCCTCTCCTCCCCCTGGTTCACTTCCATGACATATAGCATCAAAATAGGCATCACATATTCTAACCATCATGGCTCTCATAAAATACATCACATGTATATCAGAACATAGGTGTCATTCCGTTGGGCGCTACCAACATCAGGAATGCAACACAGATATAGCATGTGTGTGTGTGTATATATAGCATTGCCTGAGGGAGATCATCCACTTAAGGGCACATTCTCTCAGGACTTTAATCAGACGTATATAGCTCTTCCAAGAGAAGATCATCCACTTAAGGGACATTCTCTCAGGTTTTCTATTCCTATTAATTGACCACGAAGAGTTGTTCCACATGACTTTGGCTCTTCGGGAAGTCCATATTTAATCTATTCTACTGGCCAGAGAATCTCATTAATCATACAACATATCATCACAATGTACATCATATACATGTTCTCGATAAAAGGCAGTAGCACACAATCTCAATACACATGCATCATGACATACAATAACCATTACTCCCTTGGAGTATGGTCGAACACAATCAATGGGAAGAACTCCCATGAACAAAGAGCTTACCTGCTCTAAGTGCTACACTGGCTTTCCCGGCCTCGTGGTCACAACCACCTATATCCTCTATATCATGCCCTACATAAAGGCATACAGGCAATCAATAACGGTTCTTAACCATTGCATGAAAAGAAACGCTATTCTTTTCCATTTAACCCCTTTTACAAGTTATAAGGACTAGTCACCTAACTGGTGACTTACAGACCCCCAATAGGATCTATTTTGGACTAACCAAGGTCCTAGAGTCTCCCTAAGACTCTGCATAAACCAATTCAAAGAGTTCAAAGCTTTATCCATACCACATTTCAATAATTATCAAGGTAGCTAAAATGGTTACTTCAACACTTTTTCTTCGTCTATATAGTCTCCTAAACACATCTTGTGAAAGCACCGAGGTCCATACATACCATAATATCGTCAATTCAACCAACATTCTTCCTACACATACATTCCTCATAACCCAAATTCCAAAATCCATAAAAAAAGTTCTATTTCAAGGTTAAACCTTCATCACAACAACCTTCTAAGCATACTTTTCCAAAGGACCCAAGCTAAATTCCAGCTCTAACTCAAATGGATCACTATTCATCTCAAGAACAAATTCTCAAATAATTGGTAAAACTTGTGTTTCTTACCTCTAAAACGTCAATGAAGGCTAGATGACGGCTTCTCCAAGCTTGAATGTCCTTAAAATGCCTTATTTCCCCTCAAAATCGAAACTTTGTGAAGATCCTTGGAGAAAATGATCTCCCCGTTTGATGGTTTTCAAGAAGAATTGAGGTTGGAATCGAGCTTATTTGGTGATTCCCTTCAACTTTCAATTTGGGTGCGAAGGATTTTGGTGAAGGGTTGAGTGGTTATGGAGCTTCTCTTGCTTAACAATGGAGGAAAACAGAGAAAAGAGAAGAAGATGAAGTTTTTGCCCAAAGAGAGAGAGAAATGGGTCACTTAAGTGTTCCTGTAGCGCGTCTTGCACTAATGGTGCTGGTCCGACGCTACTAGCACCTGATTCCAGAGAAAATTGGTCATCTGACGCATCTCCCGCGCTACTGGCGCCAACCTGGCACCAGGAACCAGAGATCTGGCGTGTTTCTAGCGCTAACTGCGCCAGATTTTTTTTATTGGTCGTTATATTCAACCTACCTTTTTAAGAATTTTGACAGTAAAATTCAAATCCATACCTGTCAAGCAACTCGAGGTACAATTGCAAAAGCTCTTACCCCAGCTCCCAAGTCGCCTCCTCAGGTGTCCTCCCTTCCCATTGTACCTTGACTATGGGAATACTCTTACTCTGAATCTTCTTCTCCATCATATCAAGAATTTGTGCTGGCCGTGTAGGACAAGTCAAATTCTCCCTAATCTGAATGGTGTCAAGCTCCACCATGTGCGAAGGATCTAGCACATATCTCCTTAGCTGTGACACGTGAAAAACATCATG
This sequence comes from Glycine tomentella, assembly GCA_007407185.1. Classification (NCBI taxonomy): domain Eukaryota; kingdom Viridiplantae; phylum Streptophyta; class Magnoliopsida; order Fabales; family Fabaceae; genus Glycine; species Glycine tomentella. The sequence goes on along the minus strand of PYAF01002907.1, from coordinate 53,962 downwards.
CATCCTTGCTAATTGGGGAGGAAAAGCTAGCCTGTAGGCCATTGGTCCTACTTTTTGGAGAATCTGATAAGGACCAATGAACCTAGGACTGAGCTTCCTCACGCCCAATGCCTATCCAACACCTGTGACTGGAGATAACCTCAGGAATAAATGATCATCAAATTGCAATGGGCGATGCTTGCTATCGTAATAGCTCTTCTGCCAACTCTAAGCCCGCAACAACTTATCTATGATCATGTGGATCTGCTCAGAAGTGTCCTGAACCATTTTAGGTCCAAGAAGTTGTCTCTCCCCTACCTCAATCCAACAAGTAGGAGTCCTGCACCTTCGACCATACAATTCCTCAGAGGGTGCCATGCCCAAACTAGCATGGAAACTGTTATTATACGAGAACTCCACCAGTGGTAGGTATCTATCCCACCTAGTTCCCTACTCCAAAGTACAAGCTCTCAACATTTCCTCCAGAGTTTGGATAATCCTCTCTGTCTGACCATCGGTCTGTGGGTGGTAGGCTGTGCTAAGCATCAACTTGGTCCCAAAAGCCTCCTGAAGAGCACTCAAAAACCTAGAGGTGAACTTAGATCTCTATCACTTGTTGATTTTAGGGGGAGTTACTTGAAGCATGAAGAGAATTGAAGATATGGAAATGTTTTGGGTTTTCAACATGTTTGAAGATTTGAAGAAAAAAAACTTGTGATTAAATGTGAAAGGAAGGAAGTTTTCTGATGATCCAAGTCATTGCATTCATACCATTCATAAGCATTTAGGATTAAATCACAAAGGCATTAAGTAATTGTTTTGAATCTTGAAATAAGATAAGTGTTTTGGAAAAATAGTATTGCACTGAGTTAATCAATTAAATTAAGCAAAGAATCGATTATTTTGTTCTTGAAGCTTTCTGGAAAATTCTCAAGAACAGTTTAATCGATTACACTATCGGATTAATCGATTATTTTAACTTAGTATATACAAAATCTGCCATAGTGATCTCTTTAATCGATTACTACTAATCTGAAATCGATTACATTACTCATACAGTTTATATCATCACTCTGGCTTAATCGATTACCAATTAATGTAATCGATTATGTAGTTCAAACAAGTTTTTTTATAATTTCGGATATAATCGATTACCATTTATTGTAATCGATTACCCAGTACATTTATGATTATGCATACTTCAGATTTAATCGATTACCAATTATTGTAATCGATTACACAGTACATCTATGTTTATACATATTTCGGACTTAATCGATTACGCGTCGGGATAATCGATTAAATTGCTCGTTGTAGTTACCCAGAATTCTTACGAACATTTTAATCGATTACAGGAGCGTATATAATCGATTACATATGCTAAATAATCGATTACAATAGCGCATTTAATCGATTACAAGTGGTTACAAAAATTATTATAAATAGAACCATTGCTCAACTGATTTCCTAACTTGGGTATTTCGAAGTCTGAGCGTTCAAAAGGTTTCTAAACATTCTCTAAGTGATTTTTCTGGGTTCTCAAAGCTCTTGCTTCCATTAAACTCTTATGGGTGTTTAAGGATTGAGTGAAGCAAGATTTTCTTTTCAAAGATCAAGGAAAGCCATGTTCTGAATTTGTTGCTTGCATTAACCTGGTAAATTCATTCCATGCATATCAATCTTTGGATCATCAAGTGATTTCTTTCCTTAATCATTGAGTGCTATAATTTTCTGTTGAAACTTGTATTGACTTGTCTATTGTATTTTAGGTTCTTGCTTGTATTTTAGAGATAGTGTTTCTCTAAGGGTTGCTAGGTAGTGTTCTCAGCTGGGTTTGGTCTCTAAGGATCTAATAGGGTTTTAGATCTCTGAACTATATCTAGGGTTGGTAAAGAGAGACTTGTAAGATCTTGTAAGAACTAAAATTTACAATAGTGAAACTCTACTCTAGTGTTGAGTAGAAGAAAACTGGATGTAGTTTCATAGTGTTTGAAGTGAACCAATATAATTCCTTATGTGTTTGTTTAATTCTGCATATTTGATTGTTCTATGTGAATTCTTATTAACTACTTGATTCTTGAAGCATTACATCTCTTGTGTTGATTCTTGGATAAAGGTACTTGGTTGTGTTTGTGATAAAGATCCAAAAGGGCAAAAACTCTGATTTTGATTAATAAATTTTTAAATTACCAAGGCTAACCAATTCAACCCCCCTCTTGGTTAAGTGTGAAGTGTTCCTAAATTTTACAATTGGCATCAAGAGCTAGGTCTTGTAAGACACTTAAGATCACTTTTCTTTCAAAATGAATACTTCACAAATAACCTTTAAGGAATGTGCATCCTTAAATAGACCTCCTTTGTTTGAGGGGAGCATTTCAGTTTTTGGAAAAATAGAATGAAGATCTTTATTCAATCTAATGATCCAAGAGCATGGAATGCCATAGAAAAGGGTCCTAGGGTGTGTAACGCCCGGCCACTTACAGGATCAACGACTGTCCCTACATACCAACACAAGACTTTTCAGTGTGCTTTGTCCTCACTCACACACTTCCTGAGAAACTTCCCAGGAGGTCACCCATCCCAAGATTGCTCCAAGTCAAGCACGCTTAACTGTGGAGTTCTTATGTAATGGGCTACCGAAAAGTAGATGCACCTTGTTGGTATAGGTAGTACCTATTAAATCCTTTTAAGTTATCCTCAACTGTACAGTCCCATACCTGCACAGCCTCTGGATCCCTCTCGTTCGGGTGTGTATTCGATTCATTCATGTACTCCTCCCGCTGGAAGCCTGCCAGGAGCCGCTCCTTGTCCGTGCCTCACTACACCGGCGATCACTCCCCGCCCTCGTCAGCGCCCGGGATGTTACATGCCCACCAGCTTCCGCCTGGTTCGTCCTCGAACCACACCGTACTGGTAGAGAGGCCTTGCTCTGATACCACTTGTAACGCCCGGCCACTTACAGGATCAACGACTGTCCCTACATACCAACACAAGACTTTTCAGTGTGCTTTGTCCTCACTCACACACTTCCTGAGAAACTTCCCAGGAGGTCACCCATCCCAAGATTGCTCCAAGTCAAGCACGCTTAACTGTGGAGTTCTTATGTAATGGGCTACCGAAAAGTAGATGCACCTTGTTGGTATAGGTAGTACCTATTAAATCCTTTTAAGTTATCCTCAACTGTACAGTCCCATACCTGCACAGCCTCTGGATCCCTCTCGTTTGGGTGTGTATTCGATTCACGTCTGCGCCCGAGATGTTACAGGGTGCCCATCAAGGTAGTAGATAATAACATGATTCCCAAAGATTGGGATGAGATGAATGATGATGAAAAGAGAATTGTTCAATATGATTTTAAGGCAAAAAACATGATAACTTCTGCTCTTTCCTCTGATGAATTTTTCAGAACCGTTAGATGTACAAGTGACAAAGAGATGTGGGAGAAGCTTGAGATCACCCATGAAGGAACTGAGGAAGTAAGGAGATTAAGGAAACACTCTTCGATTCATGAATATGAAATGTTCAAGATGAATCAAAATGAAAGCATTTCTCAGCTCCAAACAAGGTTCACACATATAGTGAATCATCTCTTGGGTCTTGGAAAAACATTTGATGCTGAAGAATTGAACATCAAGATTCTAAAATGCCGCACTAGAGCTTGGCAACCAAAAGTGACAGCCATCAAGGAATCCAAAGACCTTTCGAAAATGACCATGGCTGCCCTCTTTGGTAAGTTACTTTAATATGAGTTTGAATTGTCTCAACTAACGTTTGGTGAAGATGCAGAAAGAAAAAGCAAGGGAATAGCACTGAAAATTGCAGCACCCAAAGTAGAGAAGGATGAAAACTCTAGTGATGAAGAAGAGATGAAAGCATGAACTTGATTGTAAAGAAGTTCAGCAAATTTCTAAAGAAGAGCAAGGACAAAAGATTTACAAGAAACAACAAGAACAATTCCACCAACAACAGCTCTAGCAACAACAAGATTGACAACAATTTTACTTGCTTTGAGTGTGGCAAACCTGGCCACATAAAATCAGAATGCTCAATCTACTTGAAGAAACAACAAGATAGCAAAGGCAAGAAGGAAACAAAGCCAAGAAGAGCATACATTGCTTGGGAGGACAATGAATCCTTTACCTCTGAATCCTCTACTGAATTAGAAGAAGCCAACATGTGCCTCACCTCAATTGTCAATGAAGAAAATGATGATCTTCTAGATGAAAATGAAGAGGTAACATCTGAACTTGATCAAGCTATTTTTGCTTTTCAAGAAATACACAAAGAGGCCAAAAAGCTGGCTAAATCCAAATAGCAAGCTTAAAAAGAGTATTGAGGAACATCTTGCTAAAATAATTGATTTGCAAACTGAAATTTGTAACTTGAAGGAAGAAAATGAGAAACTTACTTCAAGCTACAAATCAAGTGGATGTGTTTGTACCTCTTCCTCCACATCTAGTGACAAGTATGATATGCTTCAAAAAGTTTTTGACGAATATAGAACCAATCAAGAAGAGAAATATCTGCAGATTGTTTCAAAGAACCAAGAGCTGATTGACATCTTGGAAAAACTCAACAAAGGAAAGTGTGATTTAGATGACATGTTGAGTGCCCAAAAACAGTTTGGTGATACTTCTGGTTTGGGGTATAAAAATAGCTTTAAAAAAGTCCAAAAGACAATATTTGTACCTCTAAAACAGAGGAAAAAGAAAGGGGGAAGATTCAATCAAAAGAGGTTCTCAAGAAGATCTTATAAAGCTGTAACTTGTCACTATTGTATGGAAAAAGGTCATACAACTTACAATTGTTTTGCAAGAAGGTTTTATGTCCCAAATGGGGAGTGCATTTGGGTAGAAAAGAAAAAGAAAACAACTAACCCACTTGGACCCAAAAGCAAATGGGTACCTTCTCCCTTGAAGTAATTTGTTTCTTTTGTAGGTATGTCTTAGAGCAAGCTCCTCTCTATGGTATCTTGATAGTGGATGCTCAAGACACATGACCGATGATATGTCCTTGCTCAAGAATCTTATTTTTAAAGATGGGGGCTATGTCACTTATGGAGATAACAATAAAGGAAAAATCATTGGTGAAGGTAGCATTGGTGATAGCTTAAATACCAAAATCAGCAATGTACTTTATGTTGAGGGCAGCTTGAAGCACAATCTACTTAGCATTAGCCAATTATGTGATAAAGGCTATAAAATCTCCTTCAATCAAGATTGTTGTTTAATTTGTGATGGTAAGAGTGAAGAGGTAATCATTGGCAAAAGGAAAGGTAATGTTTACTTGCTTTCTATTGACCATGCATTATTTCACAAAACCACATGCTCGATGAGTAAAATGGATGAAACATGGCTGTGGCATAGGAGGGCTAGTCATATCAATATGCAGCATATGAATAAGCTCATAAAAAGGGACTTAGTAATTTGGCTTACCAAAACTCAAATTTGAAAAGGACAAACTATGTGATGCATGTCAAAAGGGGAAACAAACCAAAACATCTTTTCAAAGTAAAAACATTGTTTCCACCTCTAGACCACTTGAACTTTTGCACATAGATCTATTTGGTCCTTCAAGAACCATGAGTTTAAGGGGCAATTACCATGGATTGGTCATTGTAGATGATTTCTCTAGATTCATTTGGACTTTGTTTTTGAAATCCAAGAGTGATGCTTTCCATTCTTTTAGAAAACTAGCCAAACTTATTCAAAATGAAAAAGGATGTAAAATTGTCTCAATTAGAAGTGATCGTGGTGGGGAATTCCAAAATGAGCATTTTGAAAATTTCTGTGAGGAAAATGGAATCAACCACAATTTTTCAGCTCCAAGAACACACCAACAAAATGGTGTTGTGGAAAGGAAAAACAGATCACTTGAAGAAGGTGCAAGAACACTTTTAAATGAGACAAATTTACCAAAATATTTTTGGGCTGATGCTGTAAACACGGTTTGTTATACCTTAAATAGATTATCATAAGACCTATTTTGAAGAAAACCCCTTATGAGTTATATAAAGGAAGAAACCCCAATGTTTCTCACTTAAGAACTTTTGGCTGTAAATGCTTTGTCTTAAATAATGGAAAGGAATCACTAGGAAAGTTTGATGCAAAGGCTGATGAAGCCATTTTTCTTGGATATTCATTACAAAGCAAGGCATATAGAGTCTTCAACAAAAGAACCATGTGCATAGAAGAATCTGTCCATGTAATTTGTGATGAGTCTAATCCCTCAAAAGAAGAAAAAGCTTGTGATGAAGATGCAGGTCAAATAGAACAGAATATTCAGCTTAAGAAGATGTCAATCAATGAAAAGAATGAACCTAGTGCTGTAGAAGGTCCATTAACTCCAAGCAAAATACCTAAAGAGTGGAGAACTACAAGGGATCTTTCACTAGATAACATCATTGGTGAAGTATCAAAGGGAGTCTCTACTAGATCTTCTCTTAGAAACTTATGTTGTGACATGGCTTATGTTTTTCAAATTGAACCAAAAGATATCAATCATGCCTTGAATGATGAACATTGGATGCATGCCATGCATGAAGAATTGAATCAATTTAAAAGAAATGAAGTTTGGGAACTTGTTCCTAGACCTCCATCTATTAAGCCTATTGGTACAAAATGGGTTTTTAGAAACAAGCTGGATGAAAGTGGAATTATAGTCAGAAATAAGGCTAGATTGGTTGCTAAAGGTTACAACCAAGAGGAAGGCATTGACTATGAGGGAACTTATGCTCCAATTGCAAGATTAAAAGCTATTAGGCTACTACTTGCATATGCATGCATAATGGGTTTCAAACTTTTTCAAATGGATGTTAAAAGTGCTTTTTTGAATGGATACATTGAGGAGGACATATATGTTGAACAACCTCCTGGATTTACTGATTTCATCCAAACTATGTTTATAAACTTAAAAAAATACTTTATGGTTTGAAACAAGCTCCTAGACAATGGTATGAAAGGTTAAGCAAATTTCTGCTTGAACAATCTTTCACAAAAGGCAATGTTGATAAAACCTTGTTTATCAAAAGGCAAAGCAATGATTTCTTATTGGTTCAAATTTATGTTGATGATATTATTTTTGGTTCAACTAATCAAAAAATTTGTAAAGAATTTTCTGCAGCCATGCAAAATGAATTTGAGATGTCTATGATGAGAGAGTTAACATTCTTTCTAGTTAAACAAATGAAGAATAGAACTTTTCTCAATCAATCCAAGTATTGCCTTGAAGTGATTAAGAAGTTTGAAATGGAGAAAAGCAAAGATGCTGCAACTCCTATGGCAACTTCAACCTATCTTGACTCAGATGAAAAAGGAAAGAAAGTGGATGAATCCAAGTATAGAGGAATGATTGGCTCATTACTTTACTTGACAGCTAGTAGACCGGACATCATGCTAAGTGTTTGCTTGTGTACTAGATACCAAGCAAATCCAAAAGAGTCTTACCTTACAGCAGTCAAGAGGATCATCAAATATCTCAAGGCAACACCCAAAGTTGGGCTTTGGTATCCTAAAGGTGCATCTATAAATATTATTGGTTATTCAGATTTTGATTTTGCAGGATGTAAACTAGATAGGAAAAGCACTAGTGGAACTTGTCACCTCCTTGGAAGTTTACTTATTGCATGGCATTGCAAGAAGCAAGCTTGTGTAGCTTTATCAATTGCAGAAGCTGAGTATATTTCAGCTGGTAGTTATTGTGCACAAAGCCTTTGGCTCAAGCAACAATTACAAGACTATGGAGTCAATCTAAAGGAGATACCACTTCTTTGTGACAGTACAAGTGCAATCAACATTTTAAAGAATCCTATTATGCACTCAAGGACCAAGCACATTGAGATTAGACATCATTTCATAAGAGATCATGTGCAAAAAGGTAATATCAAGGTAGAATTTATTGATACACATCATCATCTTGCTCACATATTTACAAAACCTTTGCCTAAAGATAGATTTTACACTCTTAGGAACATGTTAGGAATTCTAGATGAAAGCAACATTAACTAGCATGTTCTATATGTGTTTTGTGTTGACAATTCAAGCCATGTATGTCACTAAATCATTAACTGCATTGAAAAATTGAAAAATCTGCTAAAATGCTCTGCATCTGATGCTTTGACTAGAATAATCGAGTAAGGCTTGGATTAATCGATTATATTCATTAAAAATTACCTTCAGTATAAAAGTTATGCATAAGTAATCAATTGCGTTAACATTGTAATCGATTATTCCTCATTAAGTCTAAAATTGTGTCACGCGGAAATAATCGATTACCTGACTTAAAATTCAAATTAGAATTAATTATGTCGCTGAAATAATCGATTACCTATTCTTTGTAATCGATTACACTCAAGTATGCTCTGTATCTGTCTATCTGCTGTAATCGATTACCACTCGGGATAATCGATTACATATATCCTGATGTATGATTAAATTGCTATCCTAATGCATATAATCGATTAAATGAGTCATATAATCGATTACAAGTCATCCCCTACCTCTGGAAATGTCAAAAGTAATCGATTACCTAACAGATTAATCAATTACAGTGTAAAATTTGTAATCTGCTGTTCTGAAATAATCGATTACTCATGAATTTAATCGATTATTCAAGCTGTTATGTGATTTCTGACAGATTTTCTGGGTATCTGTAATGCCCAAATCATCATTAACCTCCATTAACTGTCTATAACAGCTATATTTTTGAAAAATCTGAACGTTAGGTGCTTCATCCTTGCCTATATATAGTGATTTTGTGCATCCTCCATCCCTTGCACCAAAAATCCTTTCTCTCTTGCTTTCTATTCTAAATATTTCAAGCTTTCCTTATCTTTCATCTCTAATTCAATATGTCTGCACCTAAAAGGGTTAGGACTGGGAAAAGAAAGGTTGGTGAATCCTCCTCTAACCCTCAACCCCCACCTCCACCTGATCGTTTGAGTCTTTGGTTCACCAAAGAAGTGGATAAAATGACTTATCTGCAATATAATGCCACCAAACCCATCAACTCACCCAAATATATAAACCTTGACTGGTTCATCAAGGAAGGATTTATCTTTCCTGCTCTTTTAGAAACCCAAGGCCTTAGGAGATTCATGGAAATGAAGGGTACTTACTACCCTGATCTTGTTAGAGTCTTTTATACGTGTGGGAGAGGTTCTATGGATGGTCAACACTTTAAATCTATTGTCAAAGGGGTTGAAATGATCATCACCCCTGAATTGTGGAAATCAATTGCTGGGGTTGTCAATGATGGGGAGAGGAAATTTGAGGAAACACTAGGGGGCTATATCAAAATAGGAACCTATAGAGAATCCGTCACTGACCCAAACCAACCCATTAGGAATAGGTTAAGCACTGGTCCTATGGCGCCAGAAAACAGACTCCTCCACTATCTCATTATTTATATCTTAACACCAAGGGCAACCAACCATGCCCAAGCCGCAGATGAGGACCTACAATTAATGTATGGTATCACAAACTCCATCCCTATGAATTGGGTGCTTATTTTTCAGGAAATAATGATGAAAGCCAAGAGACTTGTCAACTATCCCTTTCCATATCCTGTTCTAGTCTCAAGATTCATTGATCATTTTGGGATTAATGTATCTAATGAAGTGGTGGACAACACCAATTCTTCAAACAGCCTCATTCAAGAGAAGCATCTGTCCAAACTTGGACTTCACAAATCTCCTGATGGATGGGTGATGGGTGGACAGCCTCCCCAAGTGCCTCAACAACAAGAACCATTTGTGGCTGACAGTGAAGAACAAATGGCTGATTCTGCTAGTGAGGGGGACACCTCTCAACAGCCTCCTCATTCTTAATTTGAGTCCCTTATGCTGGCCAAAATGGATGGGCTCCTGCAGATGCATCATGACCTTAAAGCAGAAGTTCAGGGCTCTTTTAGGGAGATTAATGAAAGGCTGGATGACATTGAGGCCACTCTAAGGATAAATGAAGAATCTGTAGATTTTTAAGGCCTTAGTTATTTCTGTTTTCGTGTACCCTATTTTTATTTCAATTTTAAGCCTTACAATGTACTTCCTATTCAAGTATTAATGCACTATTATGCTTCTACTTATTATTAATCCGTTGTGCCTTGCATTTTTGCCTTTAAAATGCCAAATAGGGGGAGAAAAAATTGAATTTAAGCATGCTCTGCATAGTACTCTGTTTGCCCCTGATTTTTGTGCGTTTTTTGGCTGAAAAATTAAACTGCATAATTTGGAAAAATTAGGGGGAGCTAAAGGCTTAAATTGGTTGCAATGAACAAATAAATGCTGAGAATGAATGCTAAGCTAATAACAGATGAATTTAACACTTGTTCTTGCAAAGGAATTTGAATTTTTCAGGTGTTAAGAAAGGCTCAAAAAAGTCAATGCTGTTCAATGCTTTAATCACAAGACCCAATGTTGTTCAAATTCAAATTTGGCATGTTTAAAGCCAAAAAGGGGGAGATTGTTGATTTGAGGGGGAGTTACTTGAAGTATGAAGAGAATTGAAGACATGGAAATGTTTTGGGCTTTCAACATGTTTGAAGATTTGAAGAAAAAAAGCTTGTGATTAAATGTGAAAGGAAGGAAGTTTTCTGATGATCCAAGTCATTGCATTCATACCATTCATAAGCATTTAGGATTAAATCACAAAGGCATTAAGTAATTGTTTTGAATCTTGAAATAAGCTAAATGTTTTGGAAAAATAGCATTGCACTGAGTTAATCGATTAAATTAAGTAAAGAATCGATTATTTTGTTCTTGAAGCTTTCTGGAAAATTCTCAAGAACAGTTTAATCGATTACATTATCGGATTAATCGATTATTTTAACTTAGTATATACAGAATCTGCCATAGTGATCTCTTTAATCGATTACTACTAATCTGAAATCGATTACATTACTCATACAGTTTATATCATCACTTTGGCTTAATTGATTACCAATTAATGTAATCGATTATGTAGTTCAAACAGTTTTTTTTTATAATTTTGGATATAATCTATTACCATTTATTGTAATCGATTACCCAGTACATTTATGATTATGCATACTTCAGATTTAATCGATTACCAATTATTGTAATCGATTACACAGTACATCTATGTTTATACATATTTCAGACTTAATCGATTACGAGTCGGGATAATTGATTAAATTGCTCGTTGTAGTTACCCATAATTCTTATGAACATTTTAATCAATTACAGGAGCGTATATAATCGATTACATATGATAAATAATCGATTACAGGAGCGCATTTAATCGATCACAAGCGGTTACAAAAATAATTATAAATAGAACCATTGCTCAACTGATTTCCTAACTTGAGTATTTCGAAGTCTGAGCGTTCAAAAGGTTTCTAAACATTCTCTAGGTGATTTTTCAGGGTTCTCAAAGCTCTTGCTTCCATTAAACTCTTTTGGGTGTTTAAGGATTGAGTGAAGCAAGATTTTCTTTTCAAAGATCAAGGAAAGGCATGTTCTGAATTTGTTGCTTGCATTAACCTGGTAAATTCATTCCATGCATATCAATCTTTGGATCATCAAGTGATTTCTTTCCTTAATCTTTGAGTGCTGTAATTTTCTGTTGAAACTTGTATTGACTTGTCTATTGTATTTTAGGTTCTTGCTTGTATTTTAGAGATAGTGTTTCTCTAAGGGTTGCTAGGTAGTGTTCTCAACTGGGTTTGGTCTCTAAAGATCTAATAGGGTTTTAGATCTCTGAACTATATCTAGGGTTGGTAAACAGAGACTTGGAAGAATCTTGTAAGAACTAAAATTTGCAATAGTGGAACTCTACTTTAGTGTTGAGTAGAAGAAAACTGGATGTAGTTTCATAGTGTTTGAAGTGAACCAGTATAATTCCTTGTGTGTTTGTTTAATTCTGCATATTTGATTGTTCTATGTGAATTCTTATTAACAACTTGATTCTTGAAGCATTACATCTCTTGTGTTGATTCTTGGATAAAGGTACTTGGTTGTGTTTGTGATAAAGATCCAAAAGGGCAAAAACTCTGATTTTGATTAATAAATTTTTAAATTACCAAGGCTAACCAATTCACCCCCCCTCTTGGTTAAGTGTGAAGTGTTCCTAAATTTTACATCACTGACACTGCCCTCTGGGAGACCATGCAGTCTAACAATCTCTTTGACATATAGTTGAGCCAACCTCTCTGTGGTATAGTCATTCCGAACAGGTAAGAAATGAGCTGACTTGGTCAGCCTATCAACAATCACCTAGATGGAGTCACATCCAGTCTGAGTCCTTAGTAGTCCAACTACGAAGTCCATGGAAATGCTATCCCATTTCCACTCTGGAATCTTCAAAGGCTGCAGTAGACCTACCGGTCTCTGATGCTCAACCTTCACCTTCTAGCATACTAGACACTTAGCTACATGCTCAGCTATGTCTCTCTTCATCTCTGGCCACCAAAAGTTCCTCTTAATGTCCTGATACATCTTGGTGGCACTTGGATGAATGCTAAACTGGCCCTTATGAGCCTCAAACAGAACTGCATCCACAAACTCGCCGTTAGGCACTACAACTCTCCCTCGGTATAACACCAAGTCATGGGTTTCCCAAGAAACACCCTTCTGTCCAATGAGGGACTTCACATCACCATCACGTTTCTGGGCTTCTCGAATCCTCTTATCATTTCATTATCAATCTTGGTCTCTCTCAACTTTAGACCCTGATCACCCTTAATCATGGTCAGGTGTATATCTCTTAAGTCCTCTATCAGCCTACAGTCCTCAATCATCATGCAAGCTATGCTCATGTGCTTCCTACTCAAAGCGTCTGCCACTACATTGGCCTTCCCGGGATGGTATCTCAACTCAAAGTCATAATCTTTAAGGAATTCCATCCATCGCCTTTGTCTCATATTCAGCTCCTTCTAATCAAACATGTACTTGAGACTCTTGTGGTCTCTGAACACCACTAGCTTGGCACCATACAGGTAGTGCCTCCATATCTTTAGAGCAAATACTACTGCTGTTATCTCTAAATCATGTGTAGGATAGTTCTCCTCATGCAACTTCAGCTGCCTGGACGCATAGGCAACCACACTTTTCTCTTGCATCAGCACACATCCAAGCGCCTGCTTGGAAGCATCACAATAAACCTCGAAACTTCCCTCAGGATCAGGGAGAGTCAACATTGGAGTTGTGGTCAGCCTTTCCTTCAATCTCTAGAAGCATTCCTCGCATTCATGAGTCCAGACAAATGGGGTACCCTTCCTGGTAAGGTGGGTCAAGGGTAACACCATCTGTGAGAACCCCTAAATGAACCTCCGGTAGTAACCTACCAGTCCAAGGAAACTTCGGATCTCTAAAACATTCTTTAGCCTCTCCCAAGTCATCACAACCGCTATCTTACTAGGGTCAACTGCTACCCCAGCTGCAGAACTCACGTAGCTAAGGAATTTCACCTCTGATAGCCAAAACTCGCACTTCGACAGTTTGGCAAATAACTGGTCGTTCCTCAATGTCTGAAGAACAGTCCTGAGTGCTCGCATACTCCTCCTCACTCTTGGAGTAGATCAATATGTCATCAATGAACACCACTGCAAACTGATCAAAGTAAGATCTGAACACCCAGTTCATATAATCCATGAATAATGCCAGGAGTTCGTGAGACCGAATGGAATGACCTAATACTCATAATGACCATACCTAGACCTGAATGCAGTCTTCGGTATGTCCTCGGGCTTAATCCGAATCTGGTGATATCCGAATCGCAGGTCTATCTTGGAGAACACACAGGCTCCCCTTAACTGATCTAGCAGATCATCAATCCAAGACAAAGGATACTTATTCTTTATAGTAACCTTATTCAGTTGCCTGTAATCGACACACAAATGCATACTCCCATCCTTCTTCTTCACGAAGATAACCGGTGCTCCTCATGGCGACACACTCGGCCTGATAAAATGTTTGGACAACAAGTCCTCAATCTGCGCCTTCAGCTCCTTTAACTCCAAAGGAGCCATACGGTAAGAAGCTATAGATATGTGTCCCACACCTAGAACCAAATCAATGGATAAATCGATCCCCCTCTCGGGTGGGAGCTATGTAATCTCCTCCGAAAATACATCAACAAACTCGCTCACCACCTGAATCTTAGACAGGTTTACCCCCTGCCTCTCCTCCGCTGCACTCAGCAAAAGATAGCCCTGAGCTCCTCCCTTCATTTCCTTACAAGTTTGCAAGACCATGAGAAATGAAGTGGAACTCGAGCTGACTCCATCTGAAGGCACCACAAACTTCTTATTGCAGTAATCCAACATAATGCCATACTTGGCCAACCAATCCATACCCAGAAAAATCTCAAGGGTAGGCATTGCAAGGCAATATAGATCAACACTGTACTCTCTGCCCTCAAACTGAAACCTCACATCTCTGCAGTACATGTTTACTCAACACCGCTCCCTAGAAGAGGTGGTAACCTCCATATGTGGGAAAAATCTGACCATCTGCAAGTTCAGCCTTAATGCAGTACAATCCTCAATGAAGGAGTGAGTAGCTCCAGAGTCAAACAAGACTCTCGCATCATAACATCTATGAGAATAGTACCTCTGATCAAGTCAGGAGCTTTGGCTACCTCTCTTGCATCCACAATGTAAATCCGACCTGCGGTGGGGGCTACTGAAATTACTGGAGCGGCTAAAGCTCGACTGCCTGCCTGTGGGTAATCTATTGGGCAATCTTTAGCCTAGTGGCCATGCTTGCCACATCTATAGCATATAAGCTGACTAGTGGGGCACACTCCCCAAAGATTCCTTCCACAAGTAGCACACTTGGGAGGTGGAGCCGATCTCTGTGGCGATCCTCTCTGACTGGGGCCCTTCTTGAACCTGTCTGCTAGAGAAGAAACCCTCAAATCTTTGCCCTTGCCATTCACGGCTGGGCCTAAATCACTGGGCCTCCTCACCTCCTATCTCACGGAGGGAGTAGGCTGGCTGCCACTACGCCTCCTGATCATATCCTCCACCTGACGACACTGTCTCACCAGGCTGCCCAAATCTCGGGATCGACTACCAGCAATCTTCTCCTCAATGCTCTCCTTAAGTCTTCTCTGGAACTTAGCAGCAAGAACCTCTACATCAGGTAGAGCCCTCCTGAAATGCGCATACTTAGCCAACTCATTGAACTTGTCCAAGTACTCATCCACTGACATTCGTCCCTGGACAAGGCCCTCAAACTCGGCTTCCTTCTACTCTCTAGCATTTCTGGGAAAATATCTATCCAGGAACTGGGCCTCAAAAGTCTGCCAGGTGATAGACTCACCCTAGCCTCTCAACAACTGTGAAGTAGTGACCCACCACTCATGCGCATCTCCCTATAGCAGATATGTAGCATAGAGAAGTCTCTGATAGTTTGGGCACTCCATCACTGTGAAGATCTTCTCTAAGGCCTACAACCATCTAGCAGCAACAATGGGATCATATCCCCCATGAAAAGCTAGAGGGTCATGCTTGCGAAAAGCAATGAGCATCTTCCCTTTAGCAACTGTATCCTCCTCAGCATCAGCTTGGGACAATCAGTCCCCTCTGTGGTGGCTAGGCCCATCAGAATGATGGCTACCTCCACCCAGGTGGCGACTACCCTCGCCCTCGTAGGTAGGTGGTGGAGAGGGTGTTCTGTCCTCTCTCCACAGTGATCTCAACTCTGCCATCAATTCCTCGTTGGCCTTCAACAAGGCCTCATTCGCCTCCGTGTTTGCGGCTGTCACTGGGTCAGGGTGTGCATTGGCACCCACCGTCTCACTGTTGTTCCGGGTCCTCACCATGGCACTGTACATGTCACACAAAGGGTGAGTTGATTAGGCCCACACTCAGTGACCACACATGCAATAGTCATAATGAACAACTAAAAAAATGTGAGTAATAAACAAATCACCATACATAATACTTCCCTATGAAACTGCTTTGATACCATAGAAATGTAACGCTCCGTATGCATTCAGTTCGTTAACATTCAATTATGGTCGTTAAACGAAGCAATTAATTAAAGATAATAAATTCAGAAGCAAATAACAAAATGATGTCATCAAATGTCAACAACAATACCCATTTTATATTATGTACGGTGAACACTCACATCACACAACTAGAGGACTAAATGAGCTATATTCATATATCTCAATCAATGTAACTCCACAATGGTTGTACAATAATAGGTATCGCATACCCTGTCCTCTCTACACACATCAATCTCTCAAAATACAGGCATAACAAAACAATGAGCCAACATGCTCTCAAAATATATGCCTAAGGTTCACATAGAACCATATCCCTACTTGGGCCTCTTGCCCTGGGATCCACGGTCTGCTCATTGAGCATCACCTGCAAAAATATAACCCCCGCATGAGGTGAGATATAATCTCAGTAAACTCAGGGTTCTTGGAGGCATCTCTTCCCCTTGGTTCACTTCCATGACACATAACATCAAAATAGGCATCACATATTATAACCATCATGGCTCTCATAAAATACATCACATGTATATCAGAACACAGGTGTCATTCTGTTAGGCACTACCAACATCAGGAATGCAAAACAAGTATAGCATATGTATATATATATATATATATAACATTGCCTAGGGAGATCATATCCACTTAAGGGCACATTCTCTCAGGTTTTCTATTCCTATTAATTGACCATGAAGAGTTGTTCCACATGACTTTGGCTCTTCGGGAAGTCCATATTGTTTATTTGAGGGGGAGCTGCATGAAGATTACTTAAAGAATCAAGCAACATGAAGACTTGGATGTTTTGGCTTCCAACATGGTTCAAGCTTTGAAGATAAAAGTTTGTGATTAAATGTAAAAGGGTTGAAAGCATCATGATGATCCAAGCTGTGCATGCATTCCATTCATGTCCAATTTAAGCATTGCATCATATAAACTTTAAGTAATCAATTTGGAACTTAAGAAAAAGCTAAGCATTTTGGAAAAATAGGCTAAGTCTGTTTTAATCAATTATAACATCGAAAGAATCGATTATTTTGTTCATAAGCTTTCTGGAAAATTTTCAAGAACACTTTAATCAATTACCACATCGGATTAATCGATTACATGAATCTTAGCATACTTAGAAATTATCCTTGTGACTGGTTTAATCGATTACCATGATTTCATAATCGATTACATATTGTTTGAAAAATACAGTCACTCTGCCTTAATCGATTACCACTACTTGTAATCGATTACTTAACGCATTTCATGTTTTGCACTCACACTAGTTTAATCGATTACCGTGGATTGTAATTGATTTTTCTACACAAATCAAATTTATGCTTGCTCTGGCTTAATCGATTACCGTGGAATGTAATCGATTATTTTACATAAGCAGGATTTTTGCTCAGTCTGGTTTAATCGATTACGCGTCAGGTTAATCGATTATTTGACCCGTTAACTGAAATCCTGTGCATACCAAGGTTGTTTTAATCGATTACAGGAGCGTGGGGAGCGCTTTTAATCGATTAATTCTGTTATGAATTTTACTATAAATTGAACCCTTGCCTCTTGTGATTAATAACTGATATGAGATTGAATAGAACTTAAAACTTTTCGAATTCTGAGCATTGTTAGAGCTTTCTAAGGATTCACCAAGGCATTCTTCTTGGTTTATAGAGTCTTGCTTCCATTGATTCATTCATGGGTCACTAAGGTGTTAGTAGAGCAAGCTATTCTTTCACAAAGGCTAATGAAAGTTGTTCTGCATAATTGGTTTGCATTCAACCTGAGATTTTCATTCATATGCATTTCATTCTTGGATCATTAGGTGAATTCTTTCCTTACTCTTTGTGGGTGTAAAAGTTTTCTGTTGAAATCTTTGTATTTGTGGTTCTATTGTAAGTGATTTTTCTTTCAAGTGGAGATAGTGTTTCTCCAAGTGGAGATAGAGTTTCTCCAAGGACAGCTGAGTAGTGTTCTCAGTGTGGGTGTGGCTTCTAAGGATCTAATAGGGTTTTAGATCTCTGAACTTCTTCTAGGGTTGAGGAAGAGAAGCTTGTAATTGCTTGTAAGAAGAATATTTGCAATAGTGGAACTCTACTCTAGTGTTGAGTAGAAGAAACCGGATGTAGCCTCATAGGTTTTGAGGTGAACCAGTATAAATCTTGTATCTTGATTTATATTTTGCTGTTTTGATTATTCTTGATGTGAATTTTGTTTTGTGTGGTTATTCTTGTGGCATAACAAGTCTTGGATTGATATTGGATAAAGGTTTTCAATTGGTTTTGTGATAAAGATCCAAAGGGCAATAAAACTCTTATTTTGATTTTGGAAACTCTGATTTTCATCAAAGAAATTTTAATTTACTAAGACTAACCAATTCACCCCCCCTTTTTGGTTAAGTGTGAAGTGTTCCTTATTTTTCACACATATTTAATCTATTCTACTGGCCAGAGAATCTCATTAATCATACAACATATCATCACAATGTACATCATATACACATTCTCGATAAAAGGCAGTAACACACAATTTCAATACACATGCATCATGACATACAATAATCATTACTCCCTCGGAGTACGGTGGAACACAGTCAATGGGAAAAACTCCCAAGAACAAAGAGCTTACCTGCTCTACACTGGCTCTCCCGGCCTCGTGGTCACAACCACTTATATCCTCTGTATCACACCCTACATAAAGGCATACAAGCAATCAATAACGGTTCTTAATTGTTGCATGAAAAGAAATGCTATTCTTTTCCATTTAACCCCTTTTTACAAGTTTTAAGGACTAGTCACCTAACTGGTGACTTACAGACCCCCCAATAAGATCTATTTTGGACTAACCAAGGTCCTAGAGTCTCCCTAAGACTCTGCATAAACCAATTCAAAGAGTTCAAAGCTTTATCCATACCACATTTCGATAATTATCAAGGTAGTTAAAATGGTCACTTCAAGACTTTTTCACCATCTATATAGTCTCCTAAACACATCTTGTGAAAGCACCAAGGTCTATACATACCATAATATTGTCAATTCAACGAACATTCTTCCTACACATACATTCCTCATGACCCAAATTCCAAAATCCATAAAAGTTCTATTTCAAGGTTAAGCCTTCATCACAACAACCTCCTAAGCATACTTTTCGAAAGGACCCAAGCCTAATTCCAGCTCTAACTCAAATGGGTCACTATTCATCTCAAGAACAAATTCTCAAATAATCGGTAAAACTTGTGTTTCTTACCTCTAAAACGTCAACGAAGGCTAGAGGACGGCTTCTCCAAGCTTGAATGTCCTTAAAATGCCTTATTTCCCCTCGACATTGAAACTTTGTGAAGATCCTTGGAGAAAACGATCTCCCCGTTTGATGGTTTTCAAGAAGAACTGAGGTTGGAATCGGGCTTATTGGGTGATTCCCTTCAACTTTCAAGTTGGTTGCGAAGGATTTTGGTCAAGGTTTGAGTGGTTATGGATCTTCTCTTGCTTAACAATGGAGGAAACTAGAGAAAAGAAGAAGAAGATGAAGTTTTTGCCCAAAGAGAGAGAGAAATGGGTCACTTAAGTGATCATGTCACGCGTCTCGGACGAGTGGCGCCGAATTCCAGAGAAAATTGGTCATCTGACACATCTCTCGCCCTACTGGCGCCGTTACTGACGCTACTAGCGCCAAGAACCAGGGGTCTGGGCGTGTTTTTGGCATTAACCGCGCCAGATTTTTTTTACTAGTCATTATATTCACTATTATATCCTTGATAAACCCCAAAATCGAACAGAGTGTGGTCTTAGGGAGCTGCATGTGTTTCCTCCATGACTTGAGGAACAAGGGAATGAGTATGATCAGGTTGGGGTTATTGCTTCACAATAAATACAGGTGCGAAACTACAAATATTCTCACTAGGAGAATATACGATAGTGGATGGTGTATAATTGGGAGGCAAACCATATGGTGAAAAAGAATACTTGCTCTGGACCGAGACGTAATGAGGCTCATATGTGTTTGTCATCTCCTCGCCTCGTTGACTTATGATTGAGTGTTTTTAGTTTAATATTTTCTATTCTTCTTAGCTTATTTGACTTATCTTGGACTCTTATTTCCTCACTTTAACTCAGTTTTTGTCTTAGACAAACAAGTGGGCTTAATTAATAATTGTTGCTTATATTTGGATTTTTTGCTTTCTTGACCTATCTTCCTTGTGAAGGACCTAGAGAGCTATAAATAACTCCAAATGTCTCATATTAGTAGTCCTTGGAAAGATAAGGAAAAGATCTATAGTTTTGTTAGAGATAAGCCGAGGCCAATTCTGTCATTTGGAGGGTCATTTTAGGCTTGAAAGTCAGAACTCCTGCACTCAAGTTTTGGGCTACAAATTGGTGTAATTAATAATTAGTTAGATTAGATGGGCCCAATCATGGCCCATCCTTTCCTACTGACTCAATCACAATATTTTAGTGCAATTAGTTAGTGAAGCGAAACACTTTATTTTTTGAGCACAAACAAAATTTGTAGTTTCTTTTAGAAGTGTTCAAAATTAAAGCCTTTTCAATCATTTTCTCTCAATCGTTCTTCATTGTTCTTTATTTTTCTTCTTCCTTTCATCTCTGTTCTTCTATTTTTATCATACAAATTCCGTGGCTCTTACATTGATGATGATCATGGAAGGCTAAACAATCAATCAATCTAAGGATCCAATCCAAGCAAGGAGAATTTGAGTTCTGGTTTGGTATTCTAATTTCTATGTGAATGTTCATCTTCTTCTTCAATCCTCTTTTAGATTTTCATGATGATAAATATGTTTAGGATTGAAAATGAATTAGGTTATAGATTTATTTCCTAATTTTGAATTTTAATCATAGATTGTTTGGATGATATTTCAATCCGATTTGTGATTTCAATTGACTTCGAAGTTAATTCGATTGAACTGCTTCTAATGATATTGAATGAACATTCATAATATGATCATTATATGAGAACTATGATAATTTGTATTGCTTGGTTTGGTGAATTGGATTGATATTTTTGAATCTATTATACAACACCTTTTATCAATTATGTTAGTTTCTGTATATTTCTTCAATAGCCAGAGGTTGAAGGTAACCCTCACGGTTCTCGTCGACGGCCAAGGTTCCTGCCGGCAAGACATACCAATATCAACATCAACATCAACAACACCTTTAACCCAAGTTAATTGGGGTCGTGGTAGATGAACCCAATGATAAATCGGAATAAAAAAAAAGAAAGAGAAAGGGAGAGGGGAAGAAAAAGTGAAAAAGACAAAAGAGAGAAAAAAAATAAACTAAAATAAAAGAGGGGTGAAAGGAGGAGGAAAGAAGAGGAAAAGAACTAAAAAAGGGAAAGACTGGAACATAGAACAACTAATGAGTTTAACCCTCCACCAAGCTTATAGTTTTTTTCCACTTCGTCCTAAGACATACCGTCCGCCAATCTATATCTCACTTCATTAGGTCTTATTTAACTACGTATCCCTAGGTAAGTTTCGGTCGACCTCTACCTCTCTTTGTGTCGAGCTCTTGGTAATAAACTCTTATTCTTACTGTTTTGGAGCCTTTTTTTTTTCATTTTTTACTTTTCTTTTTTTTTTTTCCTTTTTTTTCCTTTTTTTTACTATTCTCTTTTTTTCTTATTTTTTTTGGGACCCAGACAAAATTAGGATATGAGACATATCTCCTAGGAGCAGTTGTTTATTGTAATAATGTCATGTTATGAACAAGTTATTGTCAGCGCTAAAAAAGTTCAATATTTGAGGGGCAGTTGTTTATCATCAGCTGACAATTTATCCAGTCAAAGCACATCAATCGATAGGAGACGAAATAGTAAATTATTGTAATAATGTTAAGTTATGAACAAGTTATTGTTAGCGCTAAAAAAGTTTAATATTTGAGGAGCAGTTGTTTAGCATATGCTAACAATTACACTACTACAAATAGTATTTTTGACGATGCACATACGACAACGGTTCTATCGAAACCATCTTTGTATGTGAAGCGGTGGCAGTCTCGTAAATAATCAGTTATGCTCAATGTCGGGTATGTAAATAATCATCTTCGAAAATGAATAGTTTAAAGAACCAGTAGCATATTCGTAATTAAGTTGAACTAATTTAGGTCGGTTATGGGAAAATCGTCTTTGTTTTGTTACTAACAAAGACGATTTTCAGTTGACCGTCTTTGATTTTGAAATTAAAATGTCGACTAAAACGACATTGTTAATGTTGTGGAACAGAACCCAACGCTCCCCTACGTGACCTAGCCTCACTCTCCTTCCGTCAATTCGTGTCTCTACCCAGGCATCCCTGAGTCTCGTGGCCTTGGTAAAAGCTGCAACCTTCAACCCATCACCACACCAGGGAGCAACGAGAAAGCCGTTATTGACATAGTTTTATTATTCTCTTATGAGAAACGGTCTTTGATGGTTAGATCGATTATTTGAGATCAGACAGAAAGAAAAATGGAAAAATCGAGTGCCAACGATGCGGAGCTATGGCGAGCTTGCGAGCATGCGATTGAATGCACAAAGCAGAAGGTCGTTCTCTCCATTCGAACCGTCGAAACTCACGGCACTTGGGGAAAAACTGCTAAGCTTGGTTGTTAGATGGCCAAGCCTAGGGTTCTCACTCTCTGCAGTACGCAACGCAACACTTTATCTCTCTCTCTCTTTCTTGATGTATCATGTTATGTATTTGTAGCACTGTTTAAAAGTGACAGCATGTTGTATATATTTTGTGTAGCAAAAGCCAAAGTTCAGCAGATTAAAGCTTTTCTTTGAGTTTTAAAGTATTCCAACGGAGGAGTTCTTGGTGTAATTAATTAATGTCCTCGATCATTAGAGGTTTTAGCAAATAAAAAGTTCTTGTTCTGCAGTCTGCTAAGTTATACAAGCTGAAGCACCTCTCAAAAATGGAAGTTGCAACAAATGATCCTAGTGGATGTACATTTACACTCGTAATGTTCCATTTTTTTTTTGCCGACTCTCATAAATATCTTTATGTTCTAAAGATAATTTCTGGAACATAAGCAAATCAATATTCAACCATTTCCTGTTATGTAGCAGCTTGTTTCTATTTACTGATGAATATATATATATATATATATATATAACTTTTAGGGGTTTGATAACCTTAGAAGCCAGAGTGTGGCTCCTCCACAGTGGACAATGCTCAATGTCGATGACAGGTTATAATCTAAGCATGTAGAATTTAATATATTATGTAAGGAAAGTGAAGTTTGGCTCACTGCGTCGTCTATTACTTCTGTTGTAGAAATCGCCTCCTTCAATTGAGCTTAGCAATTTTATGACTGTGATACCACAATTTGCCACCAATGATGGTCAACAAATGCACATGGGTAATGCAGTTGCTTCTGGTTTAGAACATGAAATTGAAGATCTTCCTTCTGAATCAGCAGCTACCATAGGCATAAGTCAGAGAGAGGAAAATCTTGCCAATCTTGCTTTGGTGGCTAGCAATCCAAGTGAAAAGATGGATAATAAGGTAGGAACATGAAGTCTGTTTGACTTGCAGTCAATTGTGGTTATCAAAACTTTACTTGATTTCTAGATTACTTTCATATGCACTATAAATGCTTAATTATATTTGTAACTTATTCCTGCATTGTTTATATATGAAAAATTATAATTATAGGATAATGTTGTGTGACTGTGGTGTCAAGGGTAGTAGGTGCTGGAGATTTAGTTCACCATCCCAAGAAAACTGCTCATAATTATCTGAAGGGTTATTTTTTCATTGACCTATTTGTTGTATTGCCTCTTCCTCCGGTAAACTTCTTACCATCTCCCTTTTTTGCTTTGTGGAAACTTTCTTTATATAATTTCCTTGGCTGATTGCTCATCGTAACAATATTTTGGGTATTTACTTTTATGTGCCACAAAGCACAAAGTGTATGATGTGAATTATGAGACGTACCTTGTTAACAATCAATTACCTTAAAAGCTTAAGCTGCTAGTTGTTGGCTAGAGATGATTTTTTATAGCAGAGTAATGCTTAAGAACTCTGAAGATTTTTTGTTGTCTTTTTTCAATCTTTATCTTTATACACTGCTTATTGTTCTATATCAGCTTGTTCAAATTGAAATGAACCACAATGATTGAACCTTTCATTGTGTTCTGATGAATTTATAGTCCGTGGACAATGAATGTAACACCTTATATTTCAATAGATCTATTTGTGAATTGTTTTGTGAGATTATTAATGTGTATTTATATTTTACAAAAATGGTTTAAGGGAAATGACTATATTACCCTTGCCTTAAATCAAAAATTATGAAAATGCCCTTAGGGTGAAAATGACAAAAATACCCCTGGACATTTTGAAAATTACAAAAATACCCTTCAGCCCAGAAATGATCAGATATCCTTAGGATTCTGTAAGAATCTGATAAAAATACAGAATACTCTTAGATTGTGGAAAATAAGGAACACTTCACACTTAACCAAGAGGGGGGGTGAATTGGTTAGTCTTGGTAAATTAAAATTTCTTTGATGAAAATCAGAGTTTCAAATTAGAGTTTTATTGCCCTTTGGATTTTTATCACAAAATCAAACAATAATCTTTATCACAAAATTAATCCAAGACTTGTTATATCACAAGAACACACATGCAAAACAGAGTTCACACAAGTATAGTCAAATCTGCAGAATTTAAATTAGAACACAAGATTTATACTGGTTCACCTCAAAACCTATGAGGCTACATCCAGTTTCTTCTACTCAACTCTAGAGTAGAGTTCCACTATTGCAAATATTATTCTTACAAGTAATTACAAGCTTCTCTTCATCAACCC